>MU204318.1:3377049-3407519 GCA_017309775.1 Paedocypris sp. Pulau Singkep | reverse complement strand
CCTGGAGCTGTAGAGACGCATTTGCCTGACATGGAGTCGTACTCTTGGTTCCCGCCGGGACACAGACACAGGAAGCTTCCTTCACGGTTCTCACATCGGGCTTCGCCGCACATGTTGTTCAGCAGCTCACACTCATTCACATCTGCAATCAGCAGAAATCTTTACTTTATTCAGTGAAATTAAACCTTTGAATCTAATGTGTGGCTAAAACGTCTGGTTGTCATGGGTGTTGGAGGATGTGTGGTGAAGATGCCAGGATGGAGCGTTTGGTTGCCAGTGCTTGTGTGTGTGTGTGTGTGTGTGTGTAGGTGTGTGTGTGTTTGTTGTCGTCTTTTGTCGTCTTTTGTAAAATGACCTTGAGGGTCTCAAAATGCGGAAAATAAATTCAATGATTTATTATTATTGTGTTGTTGGGTCTTGCGTAGCACATCTTGGAACCAGGAGTTTCTCTTTTAAAAAATTGATAAGATACCGAATTTGGAATTTTCTATAGTTGTCAATTAAAAGTCTGACGAAAAATCTGTTTGCAATGAATGAAGACAAAAAGTTTCACCTTTTGAATGAGTTTAGTGAAATAAATGAACTTTTTGATGATATTCTTGATATGCTGTCGACTTACAAGCTATGCGACTTAAAACTTTACGACATTACGACCATCTGGTCAAAAGGCAAGTGCGATTGATGCTCTTTTGCAACAACATCAGCAGACTCGCCATTCATGCAGCACTCCACCACTCATTAAAGGAGAAAGAGAACGATTGTAATCGTACAAGAGAATGAGCAGAAAAAGTCAAAAGCATGGATGAACCATTATGATGCTGAAAATACATGATTTTGAAACATTTACAATATTGAGACAAAGAGTTAAATGCATATAGCAATTTATCACAGGCAACTCATGATCAGATTATTTTACGATCATATACTAAGAAGTCATGAACTTTACTTTTAAAATATAGCAGTATGTTAAAACATACAATCCTCAGCTTTTGGTATTTGACACAGCATCTTCATATTATATCATTCATTTTGTTTTCATAAAATAATATAAAAAAATAAAATGATGAAAACTTTCTTTGGTACCTGTTTATAATATACATCGCATGTATATTAATAAGCTAAAGCTAAAATAAAACAACATTTTTATTTAAATTTTAAAATACAGAAACAAAATGTGCAATTCCACAAAATAAAATGTGGGATTTGAGATATTAAAAAAACCGCAATTGATAATCTGCCGTAACAAACCCACAGATATTGATACTAAAACAAGTGTCTTTTTACAGTATATCCTTTCTGTATGTATACACACACTTAATCAAAAACAGAAAACGCTTGACTATTACTCTTATCATCATTATCTCCCTGTTCCGAACGACTTTCAGCTTTCATTCATTGTCCTGGACACAAGCGGCCAATGGAACCGCAAAACAATGACAAACTGCGCGCGCTGCCCACCTCGGTAAATAAAACAGCCCCTTCTTCCTACCCGTGACTCTGACAGGCTGAATTTATGATGAACAGAGCAGGAGTATAATGCAATTGTCCGCTTTCTTCACACATCTGCGACTCTCATCGGAGCGTTTTTATCAATCATCTCTTTCAGCAGCACATACAAAGGGACACAATAAATCAAGCGGTGTGGAGACCCTTATGTGCAATTGACTCGGAATGCTCAAATGGAGTCATCCTGCCGACACACACACACTTACACACACACACACACACACACTCCACTGCCTTTCCGTGATGGTGGGCCAGATCCTCAATGAGGCTGAAAGTGTGAAGCGTGGTCTGGAGTCGGCAGCAGTGAGGGTGCTGCGCCACTGGGGAACCATCAAAGTTGGGAAAGAATGTCGGTGCCAAGCGAACAATGTAAAAGACAGATATGGGCCTCATAAGAGCGGAGATATGACTTAATACGGTTTAATGCAGACTTTTACAGGCTCTCGGACGGTTTCCTGGTGCATGTGCGCAAGCTTTAACCAGAGGTGTAAAGAGTATGTGAAAACCATCCTTGAGTAAAAGTACAGGTACCTTACTGTACAAATTACTACCAGTTACCAATTCCAAGAAGATTGGAGTAAAAGTCGTATAGTATCCAATTTTGAAAGAATTTAAGGCATTTTACTCATACTGAATGTCGGCTAATAAACACAAGACATGTCTTTATCTATAAAGACAAGAAACTCTTTACCTATGAGGGTTTTTTTTTTACCCTAAATTTAACAACTCAATGTTTCAAAATGGCAGAATATACAGATGCAAAATAATAAAAAGTCACTCTCAGTGAAATTCAAATGAGCAAAAAAGTTAAGTAAAGTACATTTACTCAAGTACTTTACACCAGTGGCTTTAATGATAAATCTGGATGATTCTAGGAACCTCCACAGTTTGCGGCAGTTCATTCAGAATCATGGTTTTTTCATGTCTGCAGTGTTGACATATTTGACAGTTGGTTTTTACACTATGACGAACAAAACAGGCTAAAAAGAAATTGTGTTTAGCGGGGAAACGCGTGGACAGAGAAGAATGGCCAGAGGAGGAAGGAGGAGAGCGGGCTGAGATGAGGAATGCGTGGTGTGTGTGTTCACCATGTGCTCCTGCTGCTGGAAATTAGAACTGATGGAGGTTGTTTGTGGCCAGTTACGTAAGGCCTCAAGACAAACAACCTCTGTGTAGTGACTGCAGGACTGGCTGAACATCCAGCAGACTGTTTGTTTTCTAGTGGAGCTATTACAGTTTATCTGTCTCCCACTAAGTGATGGATAAAATCTAGACAACAAGGTAAAAAGCACCATATGACACAACAAAACAACACCAAATAAAGTAAATGTAGCAAAGAAAGACGTGTTTGAAAATGTGTATTCAATAAAACAGGAAATCTATTACTCTTTGATTATGCCTAGATTTCTAATAGATTATGATTAGTAAAATGTAGAAATATAGATTTAAATCTATTGTACTTTAAATAGATATGAAATCTATGAAACATATAGCATATATAGTGTACACTTAGTATGTATATATACATATAGTACACTTACATATTTCTTGGTCAAAACTTAAATACCCCAAAGCTGCTTTAATTTACGGTTACTTTATTGCCTAAACATTTACACTGTACTTTATATTATGGTCTAACTGTACATACAAATGTGGTTTACAAAAATAGTAAGCAAAAAACACCAGGCCATAAAATTACACATGGCTTTATTAGTGTGTATTTGGTGGCCACTGATGTGTTTTAAACATTACCAGGGTTTTTGCCTTCCACTTTCAGACTGGATGAAACTATACACTCCCATCAATCATGGCTTGAGCAAAGCGTCTGCCATCGGTTTTTTAATGCTGTCTGAGAGGAAGTGGCAAAAAATACCCTTCAGGGTTTAAAGCCCGACTAAGGTTTACCTGCTGTGGTTTTTACAAACGCACATCGGTTTACGGTGTGTGTGAAAGCAACAATAGCCCGCCGTACTTTTAACTTTCCCGAGTGTATAAGGGAACATTCCTTGTTAAATGGAAACCAACAGAGGATTATCCTCCACCATTCATTCAGGTATCGATGCTAAAAAAATAAAAGCAAAGACTTGAGAGGGAACAAAACGTACCGACACAGCCCTTCCCGTCCCGAGCGTCTCTGAATCCAGGGTCGCACTGGCAGCTGAAGGAGCCGATTGTGTTCTGACAAGTACCGTGACGTCCGCAGGTATTCTCATTCAGGGAACATTCATCCACGTCTACAACAGAGTGGAAAGATTGAAGATGTTAGAGATTTTCGTGTGATGTCAGTGCTGAAAAAAGACCAGGAATTTACATTAAATGATTAGTTTGGGACATTTTTCACCAACGTGTTTCACAAGCCACCAAATTCCAGATTCCGGGTCTTAAGTTGGGCAATTTTAAAGCTTGAAAAAATAAAATCTTTAGAGCGACTAACTGAGCTACAAGGCGATTGAAATGCAATGAATGGGCTACAGAAAAAAATTAACGCTTTAACTTAGCAACTAATTACGTTATAAAGGTTAGGACAAGATATGGTGCTATTAGGTTAGGATAGTGTTAGGGTCAGGTTATGGTAGGGTAGAGTTAGGGTTAGTTCAAGTTCAAGTTCAGAGCATTTGTAAGGCGCTTTTCACAGTTTTAACTCTAAGTCTGTTAACTGTTAGGCTTGGGTTTAGATTAGGGATAGGCTTAAGTTTGGATAGGTTGAGTGTTTGGTCAAGGCTAGGTGTTATGGTAGGGTTTCGATTATGGCAGGATTTAGGGTTTGGTTAGGGTATGATTATGCGTAATGGGTAGGGTGAAGGTAGAGTTGGGTTATGGTAGAGCTAGGCTAGATTAGGGCTGGTATTAGAGTAGTTGGGTGAGGATAGTATTATGTTAGACCAGGGTTAGGTTATGGCAGGGGTTGGGATAAGGGGTAGGGTGAGGTAAGGTTAGATTAGGGATAGAGGGTAAAGTTACTGTAGGGTAAGGATAGGGTTAGGTTAAGGAGTAGTGTTATGGTAGGGTTAGGGGTCATGGTAGTGTTACATAGGGTTAGGGTTGGGTAGTTATCTAACCAAGCTAGCTAAACCGGCTAGTTTACAGCCGTGAGAGATTTGCCATTTAAGACACCACAAAACAACCAATCGCTAATCAGCGAAATTAATTGCCCTGGAATCACATTTCACTCTGGCACGTCTGACTGGTCAGTTCTAGGAGCAAGACAACTTCACAATGGCATTGATCCGTGCCTTCAGTGTTTGTACAGGTACCACTCACACACATGCTGTCATCCACACATCAATTCACGTCTGAAAAAAATCATGCACGCACTTTTGGAAAGCCGTCTCTCTACAGGTTTCCACTGAGCCATTTCATTGCAATTCATTTCTCTTTGTCTAGACATCCAGCTCAAATGGTTCCTTTCCCTCCTTTTTACTGCTGGATGGGGCATTTAAAACAACTCTGGCACCTCACTAGGCTCAGGGAACACTTGTCTTAGCCCAGGAAAAATAACACTAGCTCATGTGAGAAACCCATTAGACACACAATCCTTTGCTTTCTCGCACTCTCTCTAGTCCTGCCAAACATTTTTTTGACGAAGCAGCAGATTAATTTTTGTCTAAACATTAGATAAATATCAGCACAGAACCATTAGGAACCACGGCGGGAGTTTATATCCGAACGTACCCTCGCAGCCGGCCGCATCCCGTGTGGGCACGAAGCCAGCCTCACACACACAGAGGAACGAACCCTCCGTGTTCAGACACGTCCCGTTCGGGAGGCACAATTGGGTCTCATCCTCGCACTCGTCAACATCTAGAAGAAAGACAGAGCCATTGAGTTTTATGCTAGCTAAAAAGAAAAAAAACATCCTGAAAATGTGTCAGAAGATATACAACTAAATGGAATTTGTGAACTCATTGGGGACAAAAAACACAAAAACAAGGGTTAAATAATAGAACGTTTTAGAAATAAATAAACCTTTTGTTTATGATCACTGATATGTAATTTTTCACTTTACGTGAAAACCTTTACAAAACAAAATTCGACACAAGAAATTAAATAGCATCTCCAAACTATACATGGAAAAAAACGTAACATTTTTGTACAAATATTTTTTGTGAAGGTCATTAAAGGTCATTATGTATAATGACTCACATTTTTGTTACTATGAGTTTTCATATTATTTAGTTGATAGTGATTAGTTAGTGATAGTGATTTTTAACTAATCAATTTAAGAATAATCAACAATACAAATACTAGTTTAGAATGTACCTAATTTATTTTCATTTAATTTACCAACATTAGTAGTACATAAAAAAAGGTTTAAGTACTTAATAGCTTTGAGTTGTATTGGAACACTTGAGAACTGTAGAAAAGCTGATTTGAACAAACTTTAAATGAATTTAATTGTATTTAACAATATTAATATTAATTTCATTTGTCAAAAAAAATAAATTCATTTAAATACATTTTTACAGTATTTTACAGAATTTTTAGAGTATTTTACAGTATTCTCTACCCAAACTTAACAGTTTTTGCCTGTTTTGAATTTATTAAACAAAATAATTCAGTGGCTCAAAGCTACGGTTGTGGAAAATGCACGTTCCTTTTCTCACATGTTCATTTGTGCATGCTGTACGTTCTCACCCTGACAGCTGGTGCCATTGACTTGTCTATATCCCTGATGGCAGTGGCACCGGTACGAGCCCATGATGTTAATGCAGCGACCCACGCCATTGCAAGTGTGAGGCGTCATCAAACATTCATCCACATCTGAAAACACCAGAACAGTCAATATCACACGAACAATCGCAGACCCTCATGTAAGACCGGCTAGATAGTCCAGTACCTTCACACTGGTCCCCAGTAGAAGAGCGTACAAACCCAGTCTCGCAGCGGCAGATAAACGAACCTTCCGTGTTCTGACAGTGACCTCGCATGCAAACATTGTCATCCAGGCATTCGTCGATATCTGCGGGAAATGAGAAGTTGCATTGATGAGTTACTCTTCTTTGTTGCTCTATTCAGTCGCAACATTAGTCCTTGTCAGAACAAAGAGAGATCAAAAGTAACATTAAGTTCATAATTTGACAAGCCTAGTTGCTACATTAATACACATTAATACATAGTTTATAAATACTACTATAAAGGCTTTATTCATGCTCTAAAAGCATCTATTATTCTAAAAGCAACATTCTTATCTTAAGCGAGAACACTTTATTCCTTGTTCAACATTTATTAATGCGATTTTAAGGACCGCTTGCTACTGAACAGAAAAAGCTATCTACCTTTAAGTAGCTTAGAAATACTACAAAAAAGGCTTTTAATAATGGTATTTTCACACTTAATTAAGAATAATCTATAAATGAAGCTTATTCTGACAAAATTCTGACACTTGATTCACTCAGATTTCCGTTTTATACTTGAGTAATTCAGGTAGTTTAAAAAAAAACTGTTTAGCTGTCGAATAACATTCTTATCTTAAGTGAAAACTCTTTATTCCTTGTTCAACATTTATTTTGAATGTTGAATAGAGAATAGAGAAAGCAATCTACCAGCACCCTGATTTACACACAACAACACACACCATATGACAAATGAAGATCATGAACTGATTTTGAACTGAATTCAGACGGGATACCTCGACAGGCCTTGCGGTCAGCAGTGAGCAAGAAGCCTTCCTCACACGTGCAGGTGAAATAGCCGTCCAGATTGGTGCACTGACCATGAACACACACTCCTACATCCAGACACTCATTTACATCTGCACAGAGAAGGTCACACACACAAAAGGTCTTAGTCAACAGAACATCCATCCACCTACTTCCACTGAACTGCTTCTCCATCTCTAGGCCACAGCATCCCTGGGCTTGAATAGAATAGAATAGAATAGAATAGAATAGAATAGAATAGAATAGAGTGCATTTATTGTCATTGTATCACAGGACTACAAAAAATTAGTATTGCTACTCCGTTTGGTGCAAAAGAAAAATGAGACAATAGTAACATTAACCAACTGAATAACCAATATAAATATCTATAAAATGGTTGAAATATAACACAAATTACAAGAACACAAGAAAAATGCAATTGACAAAATATACATAATGCAAAGTGCAACACTAATGGCCAAACGGTCACAGAGTGGGACAACTTGAAAGAGGTGACGGATACATTTCCTTACCTACACATTGACCATTCCTTCCTTCAAACCCATCTGGACATGGAGAGCAAATGAAAGAGCCAAGAGTGTTGTAGCAAAGACGGGATTGACAGACTCTTGTGTCCAGACATTCGTCAACATCTATTGGGCGGAGGAGAGAAAGCGACACGATGATAAAAGGTCAGTTGGGATTCATGAAGGACGTCACGGTCCATATGGACATCACAGCGCTTTGTTTTAATTCTGCCGGTTCCAAAAACGAATGTTATTGGTGTCTCGCTGCGAGAAGAACGGGAAACCATTTAGCCAGTTGAAGAAAGCTCATTTTTCTCAATCTCTTCACTACGCCGCCACCTCTCGAAGAAAAACATCTTAACCAGAGTTAAAACAAAGGCATGATGTACGAGGACACCTCTCCGCCACATGCTGAGCCATCCGTTCTCCTTCATTACTGCCTCCAAAAGCTGCCAAAGACACTTCATCTCCACAACCAACGGATGTGTTACATTAATAGGATGCGAGTGGAAAAAAAACTCGCACTCCGTCACTGCCGAAGCGCATTGTTCTTGTGATTCCCAGGATCGCTGACTTTACAAGGATTAGCTATACTTGTTCATATGCGTTATACTGTTATTTATAAAATAAGCAAAGAGGGAGCCTAATGGAGTTGAATCAGGTGCGATGGGCATGTAAAGCTCAGTAACGCATTTCCAAATCTGGCCCGGGATCCAAAGAAAGTGGCCAACTACAACTAAACCTGTCTGCGAGAGTGATGGACAAGCTGAAAATGAAAGCGCTGGGTTCTACTGAAAAATAACCATTATTAGCAAAAAAAAAGAGAGTAAATAACCGTTATTAGCCTAGATTAATATTTGCAATGAGCGCCAGACTTCACAAAGCTCCGTTTGCACAAAGATGGCACACCCAATTCCACAAGTATAAGGTTGACAAATTAAGGTGGGAGATGTTTTAAAAATGGCCAATTATTTCTAAACAGTTAACCAGAAAGCCCAAGACTGGCCATATCACTTTATTTGGATAATGCATGGGCATTAAACACCGTCTGGCCTTTAAATACTGTCTGCTAAAAGCAGGGTCTGCAAACTACTGACCCGTCTGGTGAGTCTCGGAATGGAGCGAAATCTCCTTTAGATCAGAAACAGAGATGTCTGGAACTCTGGTTTTCGTAATATTGCAGGACACCTCTGCACATTTCCTGATCTGCGACTGGGTAAAGAGTCTGATAATGCTCCTTCCTTCACAAACCCAGCGTGCCACAAGGCAAGGAGGTGGATTTCCTTGCGTCTGCTAACCCTATAAACCAGTTAATGACACACACAGACAGGATGTGTTCGGAGTTGAGAATGAGACAGAACCGTCTCTGTATTTAGGCGACCGCATTGTGGTTCGGGACCAAAAGCGTATGTCACATGGGTGCAGATCCCTCGGATTATCACGAGAGCCAAGAAAGCAGCGAAGATGACAAATAATGACCATCACGAGTAAAAATGAGCTAATCGATGCCCAAACAAAGACTGCAGTCAATTGAGCGTCATATGCTGCAATAAACCATGCAGTTGATTCCGGTTATTTAGATCAGACCAATCAGGAAAGACATTTTATTTTGGTACATGAGCCTAATACTGGCCCCTTATTGGGACAAAATTCTGCTTAATAGGGACAAGTTGTGGTCCAATGGTGGGGGACACGGACTGCAACCCCACTTGTGTCTAGACTTCTGGCAAGAGCTTCACGGCCCATCCTCTGATTGGCTGGTGAGGATGTGATTGGCAGCTGCTTGACCAGATATTTGATATTTTTGGCACTAGTTTGATTCCATAGTTTTAAACTGTGCGGTTTTCAAATGTGTAATGTTCAACACTGTGAGGTGTTCAACTCTGTGTAGTGTTTAACACCAAGTAGTAATCAACTCTTTGAAGTGTTCAACTTTGTCCAATTTTCAACTCTGTGTAGTTTTCAACTCTTTGAAGTGTTCAACTTTGTATTGTTTTCAACTCTTTGATGTGTTCAATCTAGTGTTGACTGTGTGGTGTTCATACAACAGTGTCTATATACGTATAGTTTGTTATTTTGTTGTACACAGGACATGTCGGCTTAATCATGCCAGCTGGTTTATGACCAGAAAGATCCAGACCCGATGTGTTCAATGGAATCGACTGTAATGAGTTGCTTGAGCATAAAGTGGGAGTGAACCAAGAGGTATGAGGTGTTTGACAGTGGCAGCCTGACTGAGTTTTGTTGCGTACACGAGTGTGTTTATGTGATGCGGGGTGTTGTAAATACCAGAGCAGCTTGTGCCCTCCTCATTAGGCATGAAGCCAAGCTCACACGCACACAGGAAACCGCCTGGAGTGTTCTGACAGCGGCCATTAGAACACAAACCCGGGCTTTCTGCACACTCGTCCACATCTGTCAAAAATAATCATCAAGTAATCAATGCTTGAAAAATGATGCCTCCACCGGCCGTAAACACACAGCGTAAAGGAACAAGAGTGTGTTTTTGTGACATCCTGTCGGCTATGAAGTCTAAATCCCGTGTTTTATTTATAAAAGACAGATTTATGTCCGGCCGTGATATCTTTCCCATGAATCATCAGTCTTTAGGGACTAGAGCAGGGGTGGGCAAACTTTTTGATTCGCCGGCCACATTGGGTTCTAACAATTGACAAATGGGCCGGACTGAGCATCCTGGTCAAGCGGCTGTCAATCACATACTCACTAGCCAATCAGAGTAAGGGCCGCTCCTATGTGAAGCTAGTGCCAGAAGTCCAGACGAAAAAAGTTAAACGGACGGAAAAATCTGATGCGAAAAAAAATTTCAAACCAAAACGTAAAGATCTTTGTTTGTTTCTTAAAAATGTACGTTATTTTTGACATCTTATTCCATAGACTGACAGTATAAAAGTAAATGCTTTAGTATAAAAAATAATGTCTTTTACCTACATTTTGTGTTAATGGTTCCGCTTTTTAAGATGTGTTACAGAAAAGAAAAGAAAAAAAAACTTCATAACAGATTAACTGGATGTACATAATTTTTACAGATTCGGCGGGCCGGATTAAAGCATTTAACGGGCCGCATGTGGCCCCCGAGCCGAAGTTTGCCCACCCCTAGACTAGAGTGTGTACAGTACACAGAGAGTGACCTTTGACCTCTTACCTATGCAGGTGGTGCCCTCTCTGTCTGTCCTGTAGCCCGCGTCACAGATGCAGATGTAGCTGTCAGGGGTGTTGTAGCAGATTCCTGGACCGCAGATATCCGGCTTGACATGACACTCATCCACCTCTAAAACAGGAAATGGAACAAACATTGGACCAAATATATTCAATTCAAAATTTACACACCTTAACTTGCTACATCTCAATTTATCTGCATTCTTTGTCTCTGTGCATCTATGTGCTGCATCTCTCCCTCTCCATATTTACCCTATCTATCTATCCATCCATCCATCCCTCCGTCCCTCCCTCCTTCCATCTATCTCTTTCTGTAATTGTTTATATACCTCTCTGTCTAACTATTGCATGGTCTGTCTGTCTGTCTGTCTATCCATCCATCCATCCATCCATCCATCAAACCCTCCCTCCATCCATCCATCCACCCATCCCACTTTTTCTATCTACCCCACCCCCCTTTCGTAAATGGTTATGTCCCATTGTGTCCCTAAAACTGTTTATACACTTTTCTTTTTAACTGTTTCTTAGGCTATCTATCTATCTATCTATCTATCTATCTATCTATCTATCTATCTATCTATCTATCTATCTATCTATCTATCTATCTATCTATCTATCTATCTATTCATCTATTCATCTATCTATCCATCCATCCATCCATCCATCCATCCATCCATCCATTCATTCATCCATCCATCCATCCATCCATCCATCCATCCATCCATCCATCCATCTCTCTTTCTCTTGCCATCTCTATCTATTTTTTTTAATGTCGTGTGCCGATGTGTCTCAATCAACAGGAGTCAACTCTATATGCCAATCTTTAGTTCTTTGCTTTCTGGTAAATCTATACCGGTATTAACATTGACAGAAAGGCAGGAAGAAGGATTGAGAGAGAGGCAAAAAGAGAAGGCAAAAAGAGTGCCAAGTATAATCTTAGAAAATGCTAAAAATAATTCCGGTCACTTCAAATTTAGTCTTAGTTGTTGTGGGTTCCTTTGACCTACAGTGGTGTAAAAGATCTAGAATGCTTCCAGGAAATTGAATACGTACCTCAACTAAACTTAGCAAGGAGATAAATATACAGTAGCCAAAAATATAACTACGTTACCATGCGCAGGAACTGTATAAATATTGATGCTTATTGAGCAAGTGAACGTAAAATATTTCAGAGTATTTATTTAGTGCAGCTACTGATCACTATATACGATATATACACATATTGTTACACAATAATAAAAAAAATATTTTAGCCCAGATGTAGACGCTAAGTTCTCCATCTGTCTTGTCTGGCCTTCTTGGTCTTGTCACGTCTGGTGTTTCTTATTGAGAGGAGAAAGACCCGTTTGCGAAGACGTTGCTTTTATTAGAGGAAATAAAACTAATGGAAACTCTGTTAAAAAGATTTGACAGAGAAACAGCCCGAAAAAATATTAAGACTTCTCAGAATTGCGAACTATAGAGTCATAATCATAAAGTCACATCACACCTTTAGCAATATCAAATGAGTTTACTGAGGAGTTCTTTCTGTCTCAGGTACCACTTAAACACAAAGCATCCCTCATATTGCAGAAGATCTCTACTTGCTCCAATTAAAAATAAATTGAGATTAATTTAATTTAATAACAATTAATAACAAATACTCTGTCCAAATCCATCCAATACAAGTACTATACTACAAGTACAGTATTTGTATAGTAAAGGAGGACGTACCGGCCAGTTGAGTCGGCGAGAGATCCTGACTCGCACTGGACGGCAGAATCGCCACCGGAGCAGGAGGTGAAACCTTCTCAACCACCTCTGGAAAAAGAAGAAAAAGAAAATGTTAATCTCCACGACTATATTAAAGATAATAGACACAACGATAATAATTATTTAAAGGATCAAAAATTTTTTTTTTTTAAATAACTTTAATTCTTTAATATTTTGATTTTATTTTTTTTAATTACCATTTATATATATTTTTTTTCACTTCAAAAATACTTTTTATATGGGACTGCAACCAGAAGGTGAACACTACATGTAAGTACTATAACGAGGCCTTTGACAAAGCTTTTTAGAAGGTACACATTTCTATATTGTTTAATCAAACAGAAAGAAAAAAACACTTTCAAAATAAAACTATTTTACTGACTTGCATCACTGATCAATTTTTTTTATTTTTGCTCTAGGTGTAATTAAACAATTTCCAAGATGATCACGCGAGCACATTGATCGACCAAAAAATAAAAACAATATAAACAATGTAAACAATAGTAAACATTGTGTACAACACTCACACTTCAAAACATTAGTAAAAATTGCCAAGGCTATTAATAATGAATAGACTACTAATAATTTCCAATAAACCATAGTAAAAATGTAACAGAGGCTCACGGTTCAAAAGCTGACATGACAGATGTAACAGTTATTTCTGTTGACTCCGCCCAAAATGAGGACAAAGTGGTCTTTTCTAGCGGGTTTTGTGGTGAATCGTCACACACTAATTAAATATAATTTTAATTACTAATCATGCAGCATAAACACATCAAATGCATTAGAAATATTAAAATATTAGGAGTAATTAATTAGTAATTAATTAATATTATTAGTAGTAAATGAAAATATTAAATGTGCAGACCTAATAAATAGACAGTGAAATGAAAAATTCCATAATGAACCAAATAACCAAGCTCTTCTCATTTTTTCATGCTAGGCCTACACATACAATAAAAATAAAAAATAAATCCTCAAGATTAAATGGTTGTCAGTATAATGTACACATTAGCTGAATAAATCTAACATCCACCGGAGCATCAGCTCACAAATCAAGCCATCACCATCAGACCCTGATGCTTTAGTTCCCTTGCGCTCGAGCTTTATCGATTCGTCTCAATTTCACCAGCACCATTTGGCTCACAATCACTTCAGGACTGCGTCTGAATCGCCTATAAAAGTTCACAGCCAAGTGAAGCGGAGACGGAACAGACAGAAAGGAACATATGTCTGAGAGCGACAGGCGTGAGGAAGTGGACAGCTGGACATTTCTGCCTATGCAGATGGACGCTTACATTGAGTTGGGCGTAGAAACGCTACGTTTGGGGAAGACGTGTGTGTAGCTATGGAGACTGGTTATTTTTAGAGTTTATAAGTTTACAACAACACAATAGATGCAAGCAGCAATGACAGAGACTTTTTAATGTATTTGGAGAAAGACACTTACGTAATATACATATGTCAACCATGTAACAAACCTTATTAACAATAACTGTACAGCTCTTTTTTTTTTTTTTTACCTTTCACGCTGTATTTTTTTGTCCTTTCTTTTTCTATCCCTCTCTAACTCAAGGTTTCTCTCTTTCTCTCTCTCCCACTCTCATTCTCTCCTTCAAACCCTTTCTCTCTCATACTCTTCTCTTTTTCTTTCTTTGTTTACTCTGTTTTTCCATTTTCTCTCTATATCTCTCTTCTCTTTTTTTTCTCTGTATCATTTTTGCCTTGTCTTGCACATATCCCTCTCTAACTTTTTTATCTTGCTCTATTTCTCTCTCTGTCTCTCTCTCATTCTTTGCTTTTTCTTGCATTATTTTTCTTTAACTCTTCTCTTTGTCTTAATCTACTTTGCTCTATCACATCTGCTTTTTGTTTCTCTATTCATCTCTAAATTCTTTTTTCTTTTTCTTGCTCTATTCCTCTCTAAATCTTCTCCTTTCTTGCTTTACTTCTGTCTCCCACTACCATGAAATATTGCAGCAAATTCTCCGAATGGTTCATCCAATGAAGCAGTCCAAAGTTTATTTTCACTTTAAAGTGTGACGTGCTTGTTGGAGAGGGAAAAGAAGATTTCTTTTGCTTTGCACACTCAACAGAAACAAACACTTAGATGAGTCAATTGTTCCATCTCGTCCTGAAATTGTTCTTTCGGGAGACATTTTCACCCTAAAGCTAAATTTTCTTGCATTTAGACCTGAAAACCAAGTTTAAAATCTCAAGTTGAGGCATTTATGAAACGGCAAGCACAGTACAGTACAGTATTTTCTGTACAGTACAGTATTTACCGTATAGCATTAGCACCAGAGCTGTAGCGTGTTGAGCAGATTTGTTCAGTCCAAATCGCCCAATCTACACCACCAGAAGCGTGGGAACCACAGCCGACCATTACGTGGAATAAAAAAAGCCCCAACATAAATCCATTTAATTACAAAAATGTTCAAACTCACTGAAATACTTGACCATCCGACTAATAAATAAATCTGAAGGTAAAACTATGCTAGCAGGACTAATAATTAAGTCTTTGCATAAAACATACTTAGGAATGAGTTTTAGTGAGAAATATCGCATAAGAAAGCCAATATTTCCGAGGCCAGTTTGCTAACAAACGACTTTCTTGGGGCGGGAATTTTATAAAGATCAGAGACAAACGCTTTCTCTCTTGAAAGTGGTTCAATGCCAAAAAATGCAACAAAAAAAAAAAAAAGAAATGTTTACATAAAACAACAACTAAAGAAAAATGAATTAATGTATGGATAAAATGCATGGAAAAACACCCAACCTTTAAATCATATAAATATGCCATAGGGGTAATTTGTGCCATGCTTTAACATGCAATAAATAAGAAAAAACAAGAAAGTAAAAAAACTTAAAAAACTAAATGAACTAAATTTAAATGGAAAAATACAAATAACCTACTCACAAAAAAACCTGGAAAATTGACGACATGCACAAAATGAATAAATAAATAAATAAAAATAATAATAATTTAATAAATGAAGTATCAGAAAAATTACAAAAAATACCAAAAAAAAAGGTTTACATCCACTGAAATACCTGACCATCCGACTTAAAACAAATGTCAAAGTAAAACTATACTAGCAGGACTAATAATTATATTTTTGCATAAAAACATTCAAACATCTTAAGAATGAGGATAAGAACTACCGCATAAAAAATCAAAAATTTGCGAGACCAACTTGCTAGCAAACGACCTTCTTGTGGCGGGAATTTTATAAAGACCAGAGACAAGCGCTTTCTCTTACACTTTTTGCCAAAGTGTAAACAGACGTAAAACAGGGTGCAGTTGATTTTGTGAGATTGTCGTGAAGAGCGAATATATAATTCATCTTGCTGGTGTTTTGGAACTCTTCATCAGATTTGACTTTGGTTTTGCAAGGTTGAAGCAATGACGGCAAAAGTAATGACTCTGCCTCTCCCTGCCAAAAAGAGAACAGGGACGTTTTCAGAGGGACGACAGGGTCGTTGCAAGATGTTGGATCCCGTTTTTTCCTTCAAATCAGTGCCAAGTCTCATTACTCGTGATCTGTGCCAAGTGAGCATGTGATGACAGTGAAGAAAAGAAAGTCAAGAAAAACAGTCATACTCGGAAACCTTGGACATTTTTTTTTCTTTGCTTCAGGAGATAAAGCTAATGCACATTAAACGCTGTTATCTCGCCAGTGCTACAACTTGTACACGGTGTATCGGATTTTTTTGTGACTCACCGGGCAACTGCCTCTCTGTGATGCTGAGCGCCTCCACGGGCTGCTGCAGGGTGGGGAAGGGCACGGGGGGATCCATGGGGGCTTGATGTCTGATGGTGGGCTTGGATTGGCCCTGGCCGTCTGTGTGACTGTGCCCATTGGGTGGCACGGGCTTGTAAACATATGGTTGCGTGACATGGTAACCCATTCCTCCTGGACAAATGTCTTTAAACGCAGCTGGAAAGGAGAGATTTTTGGACGCTTTCAGACAATATGTTGGAATCCAGAACATCTCAGATGAGGGGATTTATGAAAAAATTATCAACGATCGATAAAAAAAAAACAAAAACAGACCAACAAAATATAATCCCAAAATAACAAAGCTGTATGGGAAACTGGTGCATTGCAAAAATAAAATGCAATATATAAAGTATAAGTATAGATAAAACAACAACTAAGAAAATTTGAATTTAAAATATACCAAAATGTACGGAAAACTACCCAACCTTTGATAACCACATAAATAATCTATATAGGTAATCTGAAAATAAAAGTAATAGTAATAAGGGAAAAAAAAACTACAAAAAAAGTAAAAATGTAAATCAAGAGAATTAAAAAGGATAAAACAATAATAAATAATAAAATAGAAAAAAAAACAAGAAAAACAAGAGCACTAAATGAGAACAATAAAATGAGTGTGTGCGTGTGTGTATAGAAGATGAAGCAGTGTGTCAGTGTGATGTCATGGAAATGTGGCACTCGTGCAGACCACAGCGAATGATGGACAGAAGAGAAGAGCTACCGGCGGAACAGATGGAGTGAAATCAGTGAGAAGGGGCAGAGACGAGTCTCGGGGGTCTTACCTGTGCCAGGTAGGGGGCAACGGTCACAATGTGGCCCCCAGGCCTTGCCCACACTACAACAGCATAACTGTTTACTCAGCTGAGTGGACACCGGGTGCAAGCACTGCTTCCCTGAACTGACCAATCGGAAGCAAGCACCCTTCTCCTCAGGAAGAGCAGGTGTTTCGGCTGGTACACGTGAGGAGGAGGAGGAGGAGGAGCATGTGCGTGGTGAGACAAACATGGGAAAGAGAACAAAAGAATAGAATAGACTCCCTTCACCCAAGTGTTTCATCTGTGCACTATAAATGACACACACACACACAAGTCTTTTACGTCACATCAGAGCATGAGAGAAATGATCAAGCGTGCGAGAAAGCTAATTTGGCGGTGTCGGAAATGAGAGGAGAGAAGAATATAGAAAGAGCAGGCAGGAAGAGCAGGAAGAGTGTGATGCAAAGACAATGAGAAGTTCATTCATAAATGTAAAAAACAAAGCTATTTAGTGCCTTACATTTTTCAGCTTGCTCAACTTTTTAGTTTAGTTTATAAGGGAAGCCCATTACCGCCACTTTATGCTACTCTCTAAAAATTGACAGTGGCATAACTTGATAGATAACTTTTTATCTCACAGTTCATGATCAAATTGATCTAAGAAAGTCACAATTCAGAATCATAACCTCGAAATTGCATCATGTCAGAATTCTTCTTTCTCTGGAATTTATAAATCACAATTCAGAATCATAACCTCAAAATTGCATCATGTCAGAATTCTTCTTTCTCTGGAATTTATAAATCACAATACTATGACTAAAAAGTCCTAATTCTGAGTTTATAATGTGGTAATTTAGAAGATAAAAAGTAGCATTCTTGTGTTTATAATGTGCAATTCTGAGATAGTTGCATTTCTGTGTTATTATTTTCTGTGTCTTATAAATCACATAATGGAAAAAATTTAATTCTTGACAAGCCAAAAGATAAATTGTAATTAGTCAATAAATCTTGCATTTTTCAGACAAGATAAATTTACTAGTTTGAACTAAGAGTAAAAGATTAATTTGCTTGTTTCAAGAAAATATGATGTTTCAAGCAGTTACAAAGTAAAATGTTCTCACCCCACTGGCAGATCATTTTACTTGATTTAAGTCTTTTTTTACCCATTTTATTTTCTTTTATTTTTTCATGTGCATTTTAAGCAGTGCGATTCTGAGATAGTAAATGGGTTCATACTTTAACTCGCCATTCTGAGGAAGAAAATAATGAATTCTGAGATGTCACATCACTTTTTTTTGGGGCGAAAATGGGCTTGGATGGTTTTTCCCTGCTTTGCAGAATAGAAATAAAAGCAACAAAAGCACTCCAATCTTCATAAAAACAACAAAAAAATAAAGGCATGTAATTAATTTGCCGCTTTCATCCAAAAGCACAATCAGCTCAGGTTTTCTCATTAAACTGGTTCAAAGAGAAGCATGAGCGGGTTTACGTCCACAGATGATTTCAGTCTCACTGTTAGTTAGTGTTAGAGACGTGTCAAGCCGAGAGCTGATTCGTTATTTAGTGCGACAATCTGATTGGCTAGTTGGAGAACAGCTGAACTGATTCCAAGCAAGTACAGAATTTGTACAGTATGAGTACAGTACAGTCCGCTTGACATGCCAATGAGACTTACGGAAGCAGGCGGTCATGGTGGGATCAGGAATAAAGCCGGGGTTACAGGAACATCTGTAGCTGCCCATTGTGTTGACGCAGTTTCCGTTGGGACAAACTCCTTGAATCTGACACTCGTCATAATCTGTGTGGGACAGAAAAACGTATAAATATCTCGTCATCACTACAGAATTTCATAATTTAGTTTTGCGATTTTTGCAAAAGTAATGACACATTTTGTAGTGGTAATTAACAGAAATCGGACACAAAACACACATCTGGTTTATTTCAAAACACAAAACAAATTCGAAACAAATCTATAATGTTCCACATTTTCAGAGAAAAAGATTTTGCAACCCTTTACTTTGCAAAAATTAAGTCATGCAACATTAAAATTTCTACAGATTATCAACGTTATAAACCAAAGAACACAAGAGATACTCGGATTTTAAACACATGTGTATTTCTGCTGCTCCCTTTCAACTATATAAATCAATAAAGAAATAATATTTGTTAAGTAAAGTGGCACTTTTTTTGTCTTATATGACAAGACTTAATTACTTCCAAATTTGAAATATTGTAATTGAGAGATTTACTGAGATTACTGAAATTTCTAATTTCTAATTGAGAAGGACTGAATTAGTCCTGAACATATTTGGTGTGCTTTATAAACCCATGCTTTATAATCCAGTACGTATTATAATCCGGTTCATTTTATAATCCAGTGCTTCTAATAATCCAGTTCACTTTATTATCTAGTGCTTCTAATAATCCAGTGTACTTTAGTACATCCAGTGTATTACTTTATAATACGCTGCACTTCATAATCCAGTTTTCGTTATAATCCAGTTCCCTTTATAATCCAGTTTCTCTTATTATCCAGCACGTTTCATAATCCAGTTCCCCTTATAATCCAGTTTCTCTTATAACACAGTATGTTTCATAATCCAGTTCCCTTTATAATCCAGTACATTTCATAAACCAGTTCTCCAGTTTCTATTATAATCCAGTACGTTTCATAATCTAGTTCACTTTATAATCCAGTGCGATACATAGTCAAAAATCAAATGACATCTGTTCCAAAACTGAGCCATAGGTGCCATATTTGGCTCAGTTCTGGCCCAGATGTGTCTGTTATCTGGGATGCGATACGCTTCACAGCTTTATTTGTCTCGCCGTGGAGCGTTCTCTGTTATTAAGGTTTTAAAAACGCCACCATGTGAAACGCATTCAACACAGTTATTACTTAAGAGAGGTCAATGGGTACAAAAGAGCCGAGCCAGAGCGTGATGTGTACATGATGACAGCACTTAGCGTTGAGAAAGAGCACACACTCGTTCTCCTCAGCGTCAGCTCCGCGGCACAGTGACCCACCGAGCTGTCAGAGCAATGACATCATGTACAAAAGCCCCACAAATTCCGCTCTCAAACACTCAGCAATTCCAGGAACATTTGAGGGAAGACGTGTAGTAGTAGAGGTAGTTACTAATCTACTTTGATTTTTATGCTGAGAAAACTCAATGAGAAAATAGTTACAGGGCTGGAATCATACAATAAAAGGGCATTACGAAGATTTATTTGCTGTAGATTGATAATACGGTTCTCAGAAACCTGTTGGCAAAAACCCATGATGAAAATTGGGCTTCACTCTTAACACGTCAATTCACCATTTCACTTCAATGGCAAAAGCAACTGTGAGCAATAAACTATAGTGATAAATAGAACTATAAAACTAGAGTTATGTCTTAGACTGGACCTGCATTTGGGAATTTGCTTTGACTTAAAGGGTTAAATTGAGATTAAAATTACATTTTAAAGTTAAGTCAATAAGTCAAGAGGGGGAATCATCCATTTTTTTCCTCATGGGAAACTTGAAAAACAAGACACACTTTTGGCAAAAACACATTTTGTAATTACAACAAAAAAGTGTAGTGAGAACAATATTTGCCATCAAAAGCATTGCCAGAGTGTCAGACAGAAAAACAGAGTTTGCCTCTATCTGGAAAGTACCTGATTAATTTTTTTAATTTAATAATGCACATTTATTATTTAGACACAACATTTAGTCACAACAAAAACCTCCATCGGCTTCAATGTAATCAACGTTTAATCATCCATCCATTTCCTAATCCGCTTCTTCATTTCTGGGTCACAAGGAGCTGGAGCCAATCCCAGAAACTCTGGGCCTGAAGGCATAGGTGGCCAACCAATCACAGAACAGGAACACTGAGATTACATGGATATGTCACATGATGTTCGGCTGGTAAAAATGTCTAATTGATGGCTGATTTTGTTAATTGCAACACACTTTTAAAATGACTCTAGAATAACAAGTCAGCTCGGATGTGACTACAAATATTTAGCACGTAGTGATGTGTCATTCAAACGCTTTTGTTCATTTTGAACTTATGGGACTGGCAGAATAAAGCCAAGCCATGACTCACAAAAGACTCGTAAAATGGACAAAGTTCATTTCCGGCTCAGTAGTGTCGACGTGTAAACGACTCAAGCAAAGATCCATTACATTTTGCTGTACTGAGATCCAAGAAAAAAATTGTAAATCCAGTGAAGTCACTTAAGCAGACTGTTTAAAATGATAATTATTTTAAAATGTTTTTAGTAATTTAATATTATATTTTAAAATATTTTTTTTAAAACTACAATTCAGCCTTGAAATAATCGAAGCACAATTGTGCATGCATTTTATTTAAAACCCTAACCCTAACCCTTTTTTTCTCAAAGACACTTTCATTAGATCATGGAAGCAAAGCGATAATACAAACAACAAAAAAATATAAAGCAATATGCTTGCTGAGAAAAAAAAAGACTTAAGGACACTTACCGACACAGCGAGTTGCGTTCAGCCTCTTATAGCCTTGAGGACATTCAATTAAAGGAATAGCTTAAGGGAAAAATAAAACAGATCCGTCAGTCACAGGTCTGATGCAAAACATTCAAACAAGTAGACATCATTGCAGAAAGATCCAAAGGTGATCAGACTTATTATTAGAGAACAATAGTGATGCAAGACGTGAGCCAGACTTGAGAAACCACAAGAGCACGAGTGAGATTAGACTCGAGCGTTTAGCTTTGAGGGAGACGCTCGGATCTTCTCGCTAAATCCCAGTGTAACATCTCAACCCTCCACGTCACCATCACCAGCTCCACTTTCTGGCTGCTCATCATCTCCATCACCACTATCACCTGGAGTCGGTACCCAGCTTCAACTCTCCTTCAACGACTCTTCTTTTGTTCAGTGTTGTCTAGGAATCATCATGTACCTTGTTGTTCCAGTTGTTACCTGTGTTCTTCGTCCATCGTGATCATTGTACTGTCTTCACCGTGTGTCAGTAAGTTTTAGGTAGTGCACTTGGCAGTAGGATCAAACACATTGTAATGAAACCAATCGCCTTACACCCACTAAACAAGGGAGATCTTCTTGTCTTTTGGACAGGACGTTGTAATCTGGTGACCAACAATTGGAAAGACGAGGTCCTTTCCCATAACGGATCCTACATGTTTATCTTCTTTGTAGAGCTGGTAACGTTCTCGCTGCATTTGGATGGATGGATCTATCATCTATTCAACCCTAGTCATACTTTGGTTCCTTTTTTCCACGATATTGGACTGGTGGGCCAAATTAAGGGACATTGCGGACCACTATTCCCCCTGGGATCTTATTTTAAGAGTCTTGAGAACGAGGCTAGGGTTCCTAAGACTCGTGGTAACTTTTGAGTCCCGGGAGAGGCCTGGAAAGTGAATGCGCAACAGGAACGAGGTTTACGTCTACCGCATTCTACTGGGTAATGACCATAATAAATTACACAAATAGAATGAAGACAGAGTAACACAAGAACCAAAGGCCTGCGGTCGTATTTCAAGCCGACCTGTACTCCAGATGTTTCTACATCTCCATTGCTCATTTCTACCCACTGCCACACACAACTAGGCTTCTACATGCCGCTGGTGGCATCTGATGTCCTGGAAAAGCATTTGCCTACAGCTGCTGGGAGACGGCGTTCATCGTGTCACATCAACTTCTCACCTCCGTGTGCCTCGGAAAATATCCAACTGATTAAAACAAAGTGTGAGGTGAGGAAGTCGTGGTTTCCATGCCAAGGAATAACATTTCAATTGGCGTTGCTAAAATTGAAACAACAGTCTTTAAATATTTCAAATATCCGCGCACGTTTATTTTGGTGACGTCCATACGGTTTAAATCAGAGATATGTCTGGGAATGCACAGAATGCAGCGGCGGCCATATATGGCTCGAGAATTTCGAAAACATCTCCTGACGTACTGTGGAGAGTGAATGGAAGGGCGCTGACAGCTTTCTGGAGGCCTGGATGTGGAGCAGTGACTAAGCAGAGGAACCACAACTCGATGAGTAAACACGTGTTAGGATCTTGGTAATTGCTAAGCTGGAGTGTGTGCCAGGTGAGTCAGCATGGAAGCGAAGCTCAACGCAGCGTGTGCAACCAAACACTCTTCTGGACTTCCTTTGCCCGGTCATTACACACTTTCCTCGTCTCTGAGGAGCCGCTCTACTATTAGGAGCGTGTGTCAGCTGAGTCACGGCGTTTCCAAAAATATATTTTTCAAAAGCCCAGGGTTTCCTTTTAGACTTAGTTACAAATCCACCATAAATAATAATTATAGCTGATAAAACGATACTTTGTGGCATCAAGTTATGGAGACGGTACTGGCATGAAAATATATTTCATAGATTATAATACGTATACAATATAGATGAATATACACGTGTATATGTGTGTGTGTGTGTGTGTGTGTGTGTGTATATATGATTCATGAATATAAAATGAATACACTTTATATAAACTGTATGCATGTATACAAAATATAGGGTGTATGTATACGTATATAATAAAAAAAAAATATATATAAATACTGTATATATCATAGATATGTTTATAAATTAACTTTTTAAGGTTATTTCTTGGTAAAATACTTACAGTTTTTTTTCGGGCATTTTTGGCATTTATGGAACCCCCATGAAGTGCCCACTGATCCACAGCAGATGTCTTGTTTCGACAGACCAGGCAGAGCTTTACCACACTGTAAATATAAAACAACTTAGTCAAAAGCCCAAGAGATAAACCGAGAATACTGAGATCATTTTGACAGTAATCAAACTCAAACTCCTGTAGTATTTATATACAGTAAACTGATTTAGATGTTGGAGTTTAATTAAACATCATCATCGATCAGCACATACTGTAAATACAAACGTGAACGTGCATCACACGACCACTGAGATTACTAGGATTCATTCTTACATACATTTTTAGTATTATTATTATCTCTCTAATTATCATACAGTATCTTTTTACTATCTTTCTTGTTCTGAGGCATATTGTATTGTGAAAAACGGGACTTCAAACAACTAGTGTTAATAGTGAAAACAGTTACTAACTTCTCTGAATTATTTCAACAAGTCTGCGTCTCTGTACATGAGGTGTTAGCGCGATTTTGTAGCAGCGCATCCACCTTCTCATGGTCATTTGCCTCAAGTCGAAGCCGAAAAAGTTCCAGACAAAACAACTCCTTTAGCGCTTTTTCGGTTTAAACCGGTCGCGAAAACACTGCACTCGCCATCAGATAATCCCGGAAGCGCGGATAGTATCGATACTTTTGAGTATTGTACGGTTTCGAGTATTGTACAGTATCGATTAGGGGTGGGCGATATGGGTTAAAATTCATATCACGGTATTTTCTAGTGTACAGACGGTATTATATCACGATATTGTGTGTGTGGGGGTATTATTTTATATAAAGTACTAAATTAAAACGCAAGGGGAAACCTGGAGAAGCAGCTGTCATTTTTAATACCAAATATCTGTTAAAAGTAGTCCAGACATTTATTTAAAAAAAAAAACATTTAAATTAAATGTCCTGGGTCTATCTTTTAAGAGAGTGCAAGAGGGAGAAAGAGAGAGAGAGAGAGAGAGAGAGAGAGAGTGAGAGAGTGAGAGATAGACAGTGAGAGAGAGAGAGAGAGAGAGAGAGAGAGAGACAAAAATGGAGAGAGCCAGCGCGACTCACACTTTCCCTCTCTTTCGCGCGCGTCTGAATCTAAAGTTGCGTGAAACCAAGGTTAACAATCGAAAACAGACTTCGACCAAAATAAAACGAGCAGAAGTTTCTCGTGCGCGCGTTTTTTCGGACTCGCGCTCACTAAAACAGCCGCTCTAAAAAACCGGAACATTACAGACATGGAGCGGCACAGCGCATGCGCGACCCATGCGCCTCGCGGGTGATCTATTAATTTAGTTTCTTACAACGTTTTCTGTATTCGATTAGCAAAGTATCTGTGTCGTAATTAAAAGTTATAACGAAACAAATGTATTTTAAAGTATTAAAGCGTTGATATGTGTGTATAAAAAGTACATTCATGAAAGTGCCACGGTATCCACGATATTGCAAAATCCATATCGTGGCGCATCTCAATACCGGTATTCACGTTGAAACCGGTATACCGCCCACCCCTAGTATCGATACTAATCGGAATTTGACATTTGTGACAACACTAGCACACACAACCAAAACGGTCACTTCCGCTACATCTCACAGACCTGCAATCCGGAAGTTTCCTGGAAGCAGCGGCCCAGCTGGCTCTTGGAGGTCACTGGGTGGTACTGCATGTAGGTTTGCTGGTTGGGGTAGAGAGCGCTGCCGTGAGAGTGTCCGTGTTGAATGGTCTGACTGCTGCTGGACTCAGAGACGTGACGGGTGAAGGAGTGACTGGAATGGGTGTTCTTCACCTGACCGTTACTATCCACCGGAGACACTTGGTGGATCTGAACCGAGGCTTCTGGGGGATGCTTCACGTGGACATTCACCAAACCTACAAGCAACGTCTGATTTAGGATCTGAACATTAAGAATCTGCAGTTTCATCTTTTAAAAATCTTTAGTACTAATTGGGATCCGAACTCTTGAGAGGAGCTTGTCTACTTCACCTTGTCCAGTGCTGTAGGGGAAGGGGAGTGTGTGTGTGGAATGGACGTGTGTCTTCTGGCTGTTTTGCACGTGGTGGCTGTTGGGATTGGGCATTTGGCAGAACTTCCCGGTGAAGTTGGGTGGGCACTGACACTTGTCTCTCGCACTGCATTTTCCTCCATTCATACAGGGCAGGTGACAAACAACTGAAACAGAATAAAGGAAAATATGAGGCTTTCCAAAAAGGATTTTCTTTTCTTTACTTCGTTTATTTGTCAAAGCACAGACTAGGCAAATGGCCGTACGTGTGGCTGTAATTTCAGATTATGTGAAATATCTCGAAAAACTAAAACAAATATAAGTATACATATATTAAGTATATTGTAATAATTGGAAATCATTTCAAAATACATAGTTTTATAAACTAGCATAATAAATTACACCCTAACACACAGTAAAAGATGCACAAATAGCTGGGAAATACAAATAAGGTTTAACCAGTATGTCACGTCTAAGTATTGCGTCTGTAAGTGAAGACAAAGGGAAGCTGACTGAGAATCAGAACCACAAATGTTCTTGTACATCACTGTTCAAAAGTTTGGGGTCACCTAGACAATTTTGTGTGCTCCATGAAAAGTCACACTTTATTTTCTGAGAACAAGGATGGACTGTCGAGTTTCACGTGAAAGTTCTCTATTTCTGGCCATTTTGATGCTCCAGATTCTCAACCTGCTCAGAGGAAGATACGTTTTATAGCTTCTTAAACCAGCTAAACTAACGTGATCAAACAAATCAGACATTTACAGCTACAGTAGAATAGTTATTTACCACATTAGTAATGTATAGAGTGTATTTCTGATTAGTTTAAAGTATTTTCATTGTCAAAAACAGTGCTTTTCTTTTAAAAATAAAGACATTTCAAAGTGCCCCCAAACTTGTGAACAGTAGTGTAGTTCTTTTAGAAATGCCATAAAATATGAATATACAGCAATTACAGTGTATAATATATATACAGTATATATATATATATATATATACACCAAAACTGCTGTATGATAAATACGGTACTTAAAATGTACTTATACGTAAAAAAAAAACATCATAAATCCTAAACATAAGAGCAAAACCCTAAACATGATGCATTCAATTACACAACTTTATTGTGTAAAAAAAAATCATCACGATAGAACACGAACGCCAAGCAATTAATATTTTAACAACTTTATATACAGCAAAAAAGTGTGTTTGTGTCAATGTCTGAGAAAATCTGGATTTAAGTTGAAGTTTAGGAACTGAAAGAAAAAGTAAGAGAACATTCTGTGGCGGCGTTTCATAAAAAATCTCTCTGACACTTTCCCACTAATGGTGACAGGCCATTCTTACCGTATTTAATGACTTTTTATTTGCTGTGCTTCTTTCATCCATGCTTCACAAGGCTTAAAGTCTCACTCGCACTTTTAAATCCATTCACAGCATATTAATAATTCCAGCAAATGATGAATGGCTTTAATTATACCACCGCTGAGGCAAAAATAAACATCTGCGGCGTAATATTTTATGGTAATATGTTTATGTTGTGATACGCGACATTATTCGAAACACTTAAATATTCACCTCATTTCCTTGTCAAATAATCTTTGAATCACTTTCCTGAGCGAAACCCGCACCGTATAATTAACCATCACCAGCTCGTGTCTCTCATTAAAACATGCTCTCACGGCCACACCCACTCACCAGAACATGATGTCATTTCCTGCCAAACCACAAGCACAACTCCGCACTGGCACACTGTTGCTACTTACTTGATGAATGTACTTCAAAAGAAACGTAACTATTTGGCAGTTGTGTAAAGTACTTGAGTAAATGGACTTTATTACTTGAGTATTTTGGCTACATTGTACTTGCACTAAGAATCACAAATATAAGCAACTTTTACTCTCACTCGGACTCTGACTGGGTATTTGTACTCTTTACTCCACTACATTTGAATAGGCACTTACCGTTACTTTGTAATTGTGCACGACAAGTCGTCATCTTTTTCTACCCGCGGTTTATTTCTTGAGCAGACGAGACGTTATCGCCATCTGCAGGATGCTGAAGGTACTGGATGCTGTTTATCAGCTAAATCACGTGATTTTGCAGTTGCAAAATTTTGCATTTGCTTTTTTAATCTATTTTGTTTTGCCACTTTTAAACATTGAGGTCAAATTTAATTTCTAAACCTCAGAAATAAATATTGTCATATTTATTGGTGTTTTTGAGCCTATGTTCTCGAATAAAATAGTTCTTTTAAAATTGGATACTTTGCGACATTTACTCTAGTCTTCCTGAAATGGGTGACTTGTAATGGAGTAATTTGTACAGTAAGGTATTTGTACTTTTACTCAAGTGAGGTTTTCAGATACTCTTTAAACCTCTGCTATTTTGTCAGTAAATTGCATTGATTTTTTACATAACTCAAAACTTCCCATATTTCCCCAAAGATGCATTACTACAGACAAATGAACACGTCCAACACAGACTCTGTTATTCATATATTCTGTCATATATTATATGCAGCGCAACACATAAGTCTACTGACAAATATGTACATGCACTCTGACAAAAGATGATTTATACCCAGCATGCAGAAAGACCTCTGCTGGGAAATCTCCAATCTTTTCCAGTGCCCACCAGAGCCGCCTGACACACTCATGCATCAGCCCTGAATCACACGCGCATGTTCATATGTACATAAGCGCACATCTCGCATGGCTAGCGAAACACACCGCATCTCATTCCTGCGGTGGGTCCGATTCATGACGGATAAAAGTACATGCCAGATAAAATTACACAAACAAACACACACACACACACACACACACACACACACACACACACACACACACACACACACACACACACGTAGTAGAATTGCGTCACCGTGCCATTCTAATATTCATACATTTTCCAAATTAGAGTATTTTTGAACAGATTTGTATGAGTTAATAAACCAGTTCCTGACTGTAAGTAGCTTGGGAACATTTGAGATTGTGATGTTATTAATGTATCAATAATTTATTAGAAAAATGTATTCTCCCCTAATTTACGAAACATGGTTATTTCATTTATTTTTGTAATTTATTTTGCATTTACATTTATTTTTTGTTAGTCAATAAAGTTTTAATAGGTTTTACTAATTTTACTAATTTCAATTCAACTTTATTTATAAAGCAAAGTGCTGTACACAACCAATAAAACCATCAAACGTATATAAAATTTAAAAACTTGTATAAAACGAGGGTAAAACAAAAACAATAAAATCAGTAAAAAAAAATGGTGATTGGTTTTAATGAAACAAACTGTAAAAGTGTCAAAACGAGATGTCCAGTTGTATATTCCATTTCCAGCAATACATTCGCATGTTTAGCGCTAGTTATTGTGCCGATGCAATGTGTCTTTAAATAAAAATCTGTCCAACAATCGAAATATAAAAATGTCATTTAAAAAAATAAAAAATCCTCACAATAATGCACTTATCCAAAGCAAAATGACTATATGCACAGTGACTGCACAATCACTTTATCAAAACCACCATCTTTGTGTCGTCCCCACCAGCTTAAATGATGGCGATACAGCTCAAGACGCTGATTATCTCACGAATTGAAGCTAAAAAGGTTCACATAAAACAACCAAAGTAAAGGTCATTTAAGTGCCCTGAATATAAAAACTACTGGAGTGTTTGAAGAAAGCAGTCAAAGAAAGACGGCCGCAAAAAGTGGAAGCCTAAAGCTGAAAATGACAGGGTCTGGAGATTAACGCAAAGCCACTTGGCACAGGAACTTCTGCTGGGTCACATCTACTCGCTCTCCAGCTCTTCTACCTCTTCTCCGAGTCTCCGCGTGTGGAAAGTAAAAAGGAAAGAGTTGAGATTGTGTAGGCTGCTCAGAGTCGGTCTAAAGTGATTTGCGTTTTCCATAAGATCAGCCAGGCAAGTGACTGAGAACAGCGTAATTACAGCGCCGTCTGAGGCTGGACATGATGGAACAGGCCCGGGGCCAGATGTTCTTCCTTCAGCGCTCGGCAAAAAACACACGTTGAGTCCTAAAAAGCTTGCAAAAGTAATACGGATAGCCACAGAATCCAGGATTTGGGCCTGAAGACCACCTTCAGCAGAAGAAGAGGAGGCCCGATCACTCACCGACTCTGAAGTTTGGGGCGGTCAGGGTGTCGGTGGCATGTCCGTTCTCACTGATGATGGTGGTGGTGTTGCCCTTCTCGCAGCTGTTCTGACAGCGGCCATTCGCGCAGGTCATTTTGCAGATGGTTGGCGTGAAGACCACCTTGATCCGGCCCGAGTGGTTTCCTCCTGCGGCCCGGCACAGCAGAGACATGAGCAGACAGAGAAGAGTCAGAGGAATGAGTCTGGGCAGCATGGTATTCCAAAACAAGGAAATGACTTTCACTATGGAAGGCAGTGTCTGGCGGGATCGCTCCGGAGTTCTGCTCTAAGAAAGTGAGTTCTGAGAGGGAGAGAGAGGCAGATAGAGAGAGAGAGAGAGAGAGAGAGAGAGAGAGAGAGAGAGAGAGAGAGAGAGAGAGAGAGAGAGAGAGAGAGAGAGAGAGAGAGAGAGAGAGAGAGAGAGAGAGAGAGAGAGAGAGAGAGAGAGAGAGAGAGAGAGAGAGAGAGAGAGAGAGAGAGAGAGAGAGAGAGAGAGAGAGAGAGAGAGAGAGAGA
>MU204318.1:3364458-3376949 GCA_017309775.1 Paedocypris sp. Pulau Singkep | reverse complement strand
AGAGAGAGAGAGAGAGAGAGAGAGAGAGAGAGAGAGAGAGAGAGAGAGAGAGAGAGAGAGAGAGAGAGAGAGAGAGAGAGAGAGAGAGAGAGAGAGAGAGAGAGAGAGAAAGAAAGAAAGAAAGAAAGAAAGAAGGAAAGAAGGAAAGAAAGAAAGAAAGAGTTGGAGATACAGAGGGTGAAATACAGAGTGAGAGAACCAGAAAGATAGAAATAATAAATTAGTTGCAAATAAAAGAGGAGACTGAGAGAGAGAAAGTGTAGAAAAGTTTAGACCAAATTAGACAGAAAAGAGGAGAAAGAGAGTGAAAGAAAAAAGACAGATAGAGATAGAAGGAAAAAAGTAGGAAAGAAAAGAGCAAAATAATCATAGGGTAAAGAGAAAGAGAGACAAAGACATAAAGAAAGAAAGAAAGCACTAAAGACAAAGTTAGAAAGAGAGAAAGAACGAAAGAAAAAAGAAAAAAGAAAGAAAGTGTGCAAGTAAGTTAGAGAGAATCAGAGAAAAAAAGAAGTGAGATAGAGACAGAGAAAGAGAGACACAAGGAAAGAAAGTCAGAGAGTGAGTGAGAGAAAGAGACATTTTTACATTTTGTGTATTTTTTTTTTTTATATTTTATAATACTTTCACCTACCACCAGATTTAATAACTGATACATTTTGTGTAATAACATTTTGCCTCTTCCCATCTCTACTTTCTCTTCTGCCAGTTTTAGCAGATTTCAAACTTCCATCCGAAAAATGTGGCGAAAATAATCTCCCTAAAATAGTTTGCTCCGAGTCATTTAAATGATCTCACAGCAGCTCCAAAAACACAGCAGAAACCACCTTAACCTGCTGGAAAATGTATCTCTAGTTAGTTTAGAACCCTACAGGATTTAGATTCAAAAGAGAAGAAAATGAAAAATTGTCAGTGAATGAAACCGACACTTTATAATTCATATAATTCATATTTCATCACCAATCCAATCCAGTCTATAAAAATAAATAAAATCAAAGCTTTAATAAACTGATTTACAGATTTCAAATTAATCTGTCAGTCTATCTATCTATCTATCTATCTATCTATCTATCTATCTATCTATCTATCTATCTATTTATCTATCTATCTATCCATCCATCCATCCATCCACACATCTATCTATCTATCTATCTATCTATCTATCTATCTATCTATCTATCTATCTATCTATCTATCTATCTATCTATCTATCCATCCATCCATCCATCCATCCATCCATCCACACATCTATCTATCTATCTATCCATCCATCCATCCATCCATCCATCCGTCCGTCTGTCCATCCATTCGTCTTTCAGTAACTGTCTGTTTATCTTTCTGTAACTGTCTGTCTGTCTGTCTGTCTGTCTGTCCGTCCATCCATCCATCCATCCATCCATCCATCCATCCATCATCTACTTTTTCATGTTTCTAACTCTGTCTGTGTGTATGTGTCTGTTTGTCCATGAGGAAGTAGAAAGATATACTGTTTACAATATAAAGGCTAACATCTGAAGTGCAGTAAAGAGTGATACTGTTTCTCCGAGTACGTCTGTCTGAAGCTACTGTCTAATGTTAATAGACCAAACAATGTCTTCAGAGACACAACAGAGATCAAACCACTGAGAAATCCCTCCACACCTGTTCAGATGTTGATGTGGGAGAAGACGTTCAATAAAAGCAAACCCACAAAATAAAACAACACAACACAAAGACAAGTGCAGGAAGTCGTCCACCTACAGCAGTTCTAGTTTTAAGTTTTAAGATAGAGACAGAGAAGTTTTAAGATAGAGACAGAGAGAGAGAGAGAGACAGACAGACAGCCACAGAGACAGACATATAGAGAGTAAGAGATGGAGAGGTGGAGGAATGGATGGATGAAGGGTGGGATGGAGTCAGGGAGAGACGGACGAATGGATGGATGGATGGATGGATGGACGGACAGACAGACGGACAGATGGACGAGATGGACGGACGGACAGACAGACAGACAGACAGACAGACAGATAGATGGGTAAATGGGTAGAGGAGGATGGCTGGATGGATAAATGGATGGAGAGAGAATGAGAGACAGATAGAGAGCGAGAGAGACAGACAGATTCCCCCTATCCTAATAGAGATGTGTCTAGTTTATCGCTGAACTCTCGCATGGATAACAAACGACTTGAGTAAATGTGATGAATGTCCTGTGGTGTGAAGCACATCGCTCTCCCTCGCCAGCCAAGCCGACAGTCGCTCAGTCGCGGACTCGCGGGTCACTCGGGTTTAACGTCTACGACTACCTGCGGACGCGGCGAGGGGAATGGCTTTCCCAGCTTGACCACACACGGCTGTGGGACAGACGGCAAAGACATCGAGAAGGTCGTCTGTCTCCTCCATCTGACCACTAACCGACAAAATAAAACAACACTGACATAAATTTCCCCCTCCGATCCTAAAGTGCCCATTATTGGCCTTTTTACACAATAATAACCCCAAACCCTCGAAAACACAGAGTAATCTGAGGTGGACGGGACGTCAGTCACATGCTTTCCTCTTATGACCTGCCGACGACTAATGTAATGTAATATGTAAAGGCCTGAAAGGAGCCCAGTCATTAGGCGTCCAGACAGCATGCGGTTTGGCAGCGTGTTAGGCTGCACAAAAACAGTCCTCCGATACCCCACGGCCTGCTTCATTCATTACTACTACAGACGCTGCTCTCTGGATTTAAAACCGGCCGTTTCTGACACACTGCAAAAAACGAAATTCCAAAATTCCAAGAAAATCTTGAAAATTGACTGTAAATTGATTTAGAGTTAAATTGAGTAGCTCAAAATTTAGAGTGAAAGATCACGTTGCTTGTTTCAAGAAAGAAAATCACTTGACATTTCTTGATTGGGAAAAAAAAATGCTACTATTTTACACGGAATTGAGACATCTTTGAGACACAGGACTTGTTGAAAAAGAATGTCAATTCAAATTGTCTTATCTTATGAACACAATGTTTCTCAATTCAAGAAACAATTACTTTTGTATATTAATCTCAATGAGAACAACAACTGATACGCTGAAACGAATCTTCTGTATAACAAGATTTTTTATCCATCCATTCATCCATTTTCCATCCATTCATCCATGCATGTCATAACTGTCCATCTATTTTTCTGACTGTCTGTTTGTCTGTCTATCCATCCATCCTTGCTGAAAAAATTATGTCAAGTCAAATCTTAATAATACAACATTTCTCAATTCAAGGAGCAACTACTTTTGTATATTATTGCCAATGAGAATAACAATTTCTCACCCCGCTGGCAGGTAATTTCACTTCATCCATCTATCTATCCATCCATCCATCCATCCATCCATCAAATCTATCTATCAATCCATCCATCCATCCATCCATCCATCTCTCTTCTTGAGGACTGTCTGTCTAATTCGTCTCTCTGTCTATCCATCCATCCATTCGCTGAAAAAAGAAGGTCAAGTCCAATTTTCTCATCTTAAGAACACAGCCTCATTTTACAGCGTTTCTCAATTCAAGAAGCAACTACTTTTGTATATTAATGCCAATGAGAACGACAACAGAGACACTGAAACAAATCTCCCATCTAACAAGATTTTTTGTCTTGTTTCAAGCCGTCTCAAAGTAACATTTTCTCACCCCGCTGGCGGATAGTTTTACTTTTAGTTTTTTGTTCATGTGAATTTTTTTGCAGTGCGGAAGATTGTAGACGTCGCGATCCTCATCAGTCGTCTCATTGGCATGCAGGACCACTGTACCAAATCCCCTCACCTGCGACTTAAGAGCCTGTCATTTCATTTCCCCTCGTGCTTACGTTTCCTGGATCTTGCCTTTCCCTCATGGCTGAGCTTTTATCTACAATTACCCAGGGAAAATGAGGCTAATAACTCACTTTGGACAGAGCAGAGCACACGGCAATGCTTAAGTCTTTATGATTTCAGGCGGAATCAGCTCGGGAAGGGGAAAAAAAACGCGATGTGGCGATGACCTGCAGCAATACCAAATTACAGCAAATGAGACAACAGCTTAAACGTGTCTGTGGGAGAAGAGGAGGAAGTGAGGGAATATTTAGCTGCGGTGTGGTCCAGGACTCATACGCCTGTGGTTGAGAACCATCTCGCCACTAATGTCTGCCATACAGTTATTCCTACACCTTTCCACCAATGATCATTATCCACTTCCTTCCTTTGCTCATTTCCCAAATGTTGGTCCTGAATAATGGATTAGGAATTTGTGTGGAACTTCTTTCCGGCTCTGCTAAGGGATTATAACAAAATCATGGTTTGTTATGTTGTTGTTTTGTAGTAAACAAAAACTATGATGTGTTCTTTATGGCTTTTAAATTGGCATATTATGACTATAAGGCACACCTAAAATGCTTTAATTAACCCTTATTATATGTTTGTTTCAGAGGAACATCAATAGTGTCCGGGTGTCAATTTGACCCGGGGACTTTTATTATGCATTTGGTCAGAAACCAAAAAGTTCCCCAAAACAGTGTGTGTGTGTGTGTGTGTGTGTGTGTGTGTGTGTGTGTGTGTGTGTGTGTGAGAGAGAGATAGATTATGAGACAGTGGTGTATTATCTCATTGTTGCAAAGAAACTAATACGATTTGATATTTCTGACTCTTTTTAAGTCAAATTTACCCAAATATTGTCATTGAAACAAAAACATGTAGCGGGTGTTACAAATATGTAAACTGAACCATTTTGTGTATATGTGTAGATTACACTAAGTAAGACAAGAAGGCTAAGTTTCAAAGTGAAAAAATACTAAAAATACTTTAAAAACTTATAACATGGGTCAATTTGACCCAAACATAATCTTTGTAATATAAACACATAGTGTAGTGTTACAAATATGTATATAAACTGAATCATTATATTTGATTGCATAAAATAAGCCAAGCAGAATACGTTTCAAATTACTTTTTAAGTATTTTTTAAATATTTTTAAACTTTGAAAAAGGGTCAATTTGACCCAAGCATAATAGGAGGTTTAAAAAAAAGTTCAGATGTGTACATGGCTTGTTGGAGTAATGCTTAACAAAGAGAAAAAGAGTAAGCGATGGCAAGCCAAATTACCATTTAAACCTTGCGGCTAGTCGAAATGAGCATTAGCTAGTCACAACCTTTATCAACTGCTCTCTGTCAGGGCATTTGTTATTTACGATGTGGCAAACACACAGAACACGTGACTAGAAAGTGTTTAAGGAAGAGTGGTCTCAGAAGTTTACATGTTAAATTGGCTTGCCATATTTTTTCTCTACAGGTGTTTATCAATACTGGCAAAATAATTGTGTTTTCAATATTGAAATCATTGTTGAATTGATTCAAAATATTGAATCAATTCAATATTGAATTCACGTGCCTTATAATCCAATGCAATTGAAAAAAGATTAAGGAATTTATTGACAGTGCGCAACTTCTTTAAAGGAGTATATTCCTCATTGTGGAATGTTCCAGGGAGTTTCATGTGTCATTTCATCAAGAATCAAGGATAACCGGGATGAGATTTCAATTTAAAATGCTATGAATCAAGACAGGAAATAACGGAATGCACTTCCTATCACCGGTGACACAAATTGAGCAGCTTTTATATTGACCCTGAAAGGCAATTTGGAGGAACAAAAGACTTGAGAAATCATGAAAAATGCTCCTAAGTATTGCGAGTGAGAGCCATGAAATTCTTAAAGGCCTCTTCTATATTTTTTTCCACACAGCAAATTAAAAGTGTGAGCAAGGTAAGTTTTATTGTTTCACCATTTTATATATAAATGATTGGAGGGAATTGCAGTAAATATATAGTATAATTAATGATTATTTCACTTCTGCTACAAAATCAAACATAAATAATAATAAATGCATTCTAAATCAAATTAAAAATAGAAATTGTATTTATTCATCCGTCCGCATGTATGTGTGTATGGTGGGATGGACACACAGATGGATGGATGGATGGATGGAGACAGACAGATACTTGCGACTTCAGGAAATTTGACATATTTAACTTTTAATTTGTAAATGGACTTTTAATTTGTTTAAAAAGTTAAAGAACACTTCACTTATTATTTGAATCTAAATATTATGTGTTGGTGCAATATACACACACAGACTAACATGCATATATACACACACATTTAAAAGCGTCTACCAAATGACTGTAAAGTAAATATAAAAATAAATGTAAAAAATAAAATGAAATCTGTAACAACATTTATGTATATATAAGGTACCGTTGAATGGGTGGTGTCCCGTTGAGAGTGGTATGGCCCGGTTCAGGGTGGGTCCGGCCGCGTGCACCTGTGTGAGCGTGTGGTAGTTCTTCTGCTGGACCAGGAACTTCTGGCTTTTACTCTGGTGCACGGACAAGGAAACTGGGTTTTGAACTCTGCAAATACAAATATTCCATCGGGAAAGGTCAACATATCATTTTTCACCGTGACTGTTATTTATGTGTATTAAAATATTCATGCAACTTTTATTTATTCATGCATCCATTTTGTAATTTATGTGGCTTTCACGTAGATTAATGGCCTGCTCACGGCCATGTGCGGAATCACAAAGCCTGAACACAGAGACACGCTGCTGGTTACATGTGAATGAATCCAAGCACCTGCTCTACGCAAAACGTATTAGCATATACATGAATCTGAGATTCCAGCACGTGAGCAGACACACAAGACAGCGAGCAGAAACACACAAATACATCTCCGTACCGGTGAGTCGAGAATTCACAATTTCCGAATCAGAATAAATGTAAAATGCTTTAAAAGAAATTTTTTTGAAAAACCTTGAAATTACTCAATAAATCTTGATTTTTTTCCATACAAGATAAATTAACTAGCTTAGAATTAGAAGTGAATGATTCGTTTGCTTGTTTCAGAAAAATTGGTCTTGTTTCAAGCTGTCTTACCGAGTTAAATTTCCTCACTCCAATGGCAGATCATTTTACTTGATTTAAGTTGTTTTTACTCATTTTGCTTTTTATTTTCTCATTTTTTCATGTGCATTTTTTGCAGTGAAAAATGATCGTTATAAACCTCAGATCGATGCATTTCGGAATTGCGATGCAGCAATTGGGAATAAATTTAAATAAAAAACACTCAAGAAAGACAATCAGAAGATAATCCCAAACCTTTATCGTTGATGTATTTCTGAATTTCGGACGAATCAACATGTGAGCGTTTAGATTTAACAAATAGTAAGCGCAATGTTTGTTAAATAAATCCCCCTTTTAAACAAAAAATGTTCTGTTTCTGACAAATCCTAGAATAAATGTTCATTTTATTCAAGATAAGTAACTTTTATTCAAAGTAAAAAATAATAATAATAAAAAAAAAAGTTTCTGTCTTTGAGAAGCCTAGTCTGGGTTTCCGTCTGACAAGTTTTAACAAACGTAGAAGACATCGCTTCAAGCTAAAGGATATTGATTTATAGGACAAGAAATTGAGCAATACTTATGCAACAGCGAGAAACTACCAACGGGAAAGTCGCTGTGTTCCGAGGAAGAGCCAGGAGTTTGAAACCAGACGAATAAAATAAAACCCATCTCCACCAATGTATCACTGTCAGAGTGAAGGAAAGAACATCTGCAGAGGTTTATTTACAACCAGTCTGCACCAAATCACAGATGAAACGTGTGGAAACAAACAGAAAAGGAACAAAAGAGCAATATATGTGCTGCTGTGAGTATTTGCGTATTAAAGTGTGACTGATTTGTCCTTCAGGAAAGTTTGTGGCCTAGTTCTAGGCAGTGTTGGGAGTAACGTGTTACCAAAGTCATGTATTACAATATTATATTACTTTTTGTAATATATTAGTAGTATATTTTGTAGCAGTGTAACGCATTACTACACTGCAAAAATCGCACATGAAAAAATAAGAAAAAAAAAAAAAAATTGTAAAAAAAAGTACAATTATCTTCCAATGGGGTGAGAAAGTTTTACTTGGTAAGACGGTTTGAAACGAGACCTATTCATACGAGACAACCAAATTCAACTTTTATTCCTAATTCTAAGCTAGTAAATGTATTTTGTCTGGAAAAAAAACAAGATTTATTGTGTTACTTCAAGATCTTTTGGCTTGTCAAGAATTTATTTTTTGCAGTGTGCATTAAGTCAAACTTTTCAACCTCACAACAATGAATCAACAATGTACTATTTCCTGTTCGTGACTAGATATGTACGTCATTCCTCTTTTGCTGAGGGAGTGTTGCATTTTGTAACGCTGTTCTGAGCTCGAGGTGCGCAGCTATTGGCTCCGCCTACTTCGTAGTAACTGCACTGGCCAGTCGCGGCAAATTTGATAAACATGAATACATTCACGAGATGGTCTTATGCTCATTATTTCAGTTTTTTTTTTAAAAGACAAGAACATTGTGGTGAAATGCAAAATAATTATCGACTACAAAAAATACCACTAGCAACGATCATTCAAAATGAACAAAATGGCACCAAAGTTTAAATAGTCCTGTTGTGTCTAATATTAATAAATTTTTGCAAATAGGTAGCAAGTAATGTATTACAATTTCAAAGTAACTTGGTTCAAATCGCCGACCACCATGAAATGTCCTTTAGCAAAACTCTGAACTTGACGTGTACGTTCACTTCATCTTCCTTTTGTAATATATTAAACTCAGGATTTTCACATGTGGATTTCAATCCGCACATTCGTCAGTGCCGTGCAATAAAATCTGCATTTGTCGCTGTGATTGTGTGTGTGTACGGATTGTACAAACAAACGACAATAAGACTCGACTTTTTTAAAAATCCGTCAACTTTCTCAGTGTTGGCAAGAGTTGTGGTTATATAACTGACACACACACACACACACACACACACACTCGCATGTTTTCACTAATAACCGTGTTCTGTGAATGCGAATGCCAACAGGTTTAAACTCTGAGCGAGTCGTAAGTGAATCTTACGTCTGAGAAGCAAACATGTTCTAGCTCTCAGCGATGGCGTCCGCACAGATGAACAAACATGTGGGTTTCCTAAACTTTCAGACGCTTGTTTTCCAGCTCAGAATGTGGGAATTCGATTCCCTACTGTGCAATTTCACCCAATTACAAACACTATTTAAACATTGAGTAAAATGTTTTTTCACTCAAACACAAACACACACACACACACACACACACACACACACACACACACACACACACACACACACACACACACAAATGAGTTGTTATCTGTTTATTGCATCAACGCCTCTTAAAAAGATTGACTTGTTTGTGTAGCGCGCACATGTGTGTGTGTGTGTGTGTGTGTGTGTGTGTGTGTGTGTTTATCCATGTATTTTCCGAGCCATTTTTACATTTCTGGGTCACGGGGAGCTGGAGACAATCCCAGCATATCTGAGTCTCAAGGCGGGACACACCCTGGATTGGACACCAACCAATCACAGAGCAGGACACAAAAAAATCATAAAGCAAAGAGAAGACTATAAAGCTAATTGTATAATATATTCACGGCTCAAACCATGCAAGTTATTTGGAAGGATTTTTTTTAACTAAAGACACAGGACTTCGCTTCCAGTTCAGAAGGGATTTACACTTGGACATAAAATGACCTTACACCCTACAAAGAGAAGGTCACAGGCCTATAAAGTCAAGTTTGACTCTGGAACAATGAATGATGCAAGAGCTTCTAAACGAACACACACACACACACACACACACATCGCTGTGGACCGCGGAAAGTGAAAGCTGATGTGCGGTAAAACTGGGGTACAGATGGTGTAAAGTGTTTCCACATGCACTTTTGTTTCTGCTTCGTACAGGTTTTGGAATTTAAACACCTATTTATTGCTAATGAGAAAAATACAGAAACATACCAAAAGTCACTTTTTCTATTTAAAAAATGAATGGATTATCTGCCGATGTAAAAAAAGTAAAAAAAAAAAACATGAAATTATCAAAAAGTGACTTATTTCTATTGTAAGAAAACAAAATCTGAATTTTCAACGGACATTTTCAGCTGAGGAGGAAAAAACGTGTATGAAATTTTAAAAAGAGTCTATTGATTTTTTTAATAAAAGGCATCGTTTGACCTAATGAGAAAAGAATAGGAAATTACAAGTGTTTGAAAGAACCTTTTTTCAATCTGAATTGAAATATATTTACACTTGAGGAAATTACCAATTTTTGGTATAATCCTGACTGTAAACACAAAATTAATGGGAAAAAAATGGCAAAAAAAAAAATCACTTAGTTAATTAAAATAATGACATTTAAAAAAAAATCTGATTTTAAACACCATCAAAGGAACATTACTTTAAAAAAAAATGTAACATCTACTTACAATCAATGACCAACATGCAGGAAACTAACAGTCAGGCACATTCCTCGCAACAAATGTATGGATTTAACAATCATTTTGCTACGAGGACGCATTTTATGGTTATAAATATTTGCCAGAATGGGTTTAAAACACTTAAAGCCGGCAATCATGAATTTGCAAATAAACGGCAAAACTGGAGCTGCTGTGGAAAGAGCTGTGGTTTGCGGGCTGGACCGTGTGTGTGTGTGTGTGTGTGTGTGTAGGTGGCTTATTCTAAAGGTCTCGGAAATCTACAGACAACACACACATACACACGTAAGAACATCCACTGCACACGTTCCTCCCTAAAACACCAGAGCAGCAAACACTCGTGTTCCGATTCATAAAAAGCATCATTTCATATTCCAATCACACTTGGTGTCGGAATGAAAGGCCAAACACGCCGAACCGCAGCTGAAATGACGCATGTCAGACGAGGAGAAACATGCTAAATGAATCATTGTTCACATCTCGGCGTGCTGATGTGAAGGAAGTGTGTGTGAGAGCGTGTGGTATCATGTAAATCATCTCAGGGAAACCGCTGGGCTCGTGCCCAGAAACGCTTCTTCTGCACAACTTTCAGCAGAACCTTCAGGTTATTACGGACCACCGCTGCGCTCATACCGCCATAATTACCGCTGACTGAGGCTCGGCGAAACCTGATATTCATTATTAACACGATAACGCACGTATGACTGCACCATGAATCGCCTCGGTGCGAGGAAACGACGCAGAATCTCACCAAACCGTTTTAATTTGAACCGTTTGTTACTAATTTGAAACTTGATTACTATCATTACTATAAATGTATGAGGAAAAACATGATTTGTTTTTATTTGGCCTGGCTAGGTACTGACAATTTCCAAAAATTTCCAACAATTGTGAGTGCATTTAATAAAAAAATTAATCACACGCTCCAGCAAAACTCTATAACACGCATCAAAGCGGTAGAAAAAGTGCTAACTGCTAAAGCTAATGTTCTTGCTCTTTGCACACAACGGTTTACATTTCTCTGTACTACTGGACTTGATCATTCATGCTCGTTTGCACCATATTTCTGTGTTTGTAATATATATTTATATTTTCTGCCACCACCCTTCTTTATATTCCCCCTAGTGTTCTGTCAAAACCTCCTGATATGTACATACATTGATATACCTTTCATTTCTCACCAGTATGCACTTTATAATTCATTAACGCTACTTCTGCACATCTGGTTAGACCAAACTGCATTTTGTTGTCTTGTCAATGACAACAAAGTTGAGTCTAATCTAATCAAATCTAATGACCGCACACTATAACATCAATAACAGACTTCTGTATAACAGACTTCTGCCTAGATTTAAAGTATAGGAAGTCTAATTTCATAATATTATTAATATTAATAATACGCCACAAAATCTAACTGGAGGTGGATGGGAAAGCAAACGCGGCCGTTTGAAACAACCTACAACGGCACATGAGCCAAAAACATTCGTAGAATTCGAGGAATGCAGAGTAAATCTTGGCTGGGTTTTAAGAGCAGAGACACGTTTATGAGATCACATAAATCAAATATTAAGAGCAGTTACCCAGACGTACAACCATTAATATGAATCTTCATTTGTGGCAGTTGTGGTCTGGCGGTAGGGAGCTGGATCTGCCACCCAGGTGTTGCAGGTTCGAATCCCGGTCTGGTGGGTTTCACAACTGAGTTTAAGGGTGGGCATCTGCTCTGGGTTGATGTGTGTTCACTTCACTGTTAGTGTAGCTTCACTGGAAGCAGAGCGCAATTACAATAGTGCCCCTAGTGGCCATACTGAAAATCTCACCTCCATTCAGATCTTAGAATTGAACTATTATGGAGTCGAGTGAAGAAGAGCATCAGTTCACCGCTGTAAAAGTGAAGATGTGGACATGTGATGACACTAAATAAACTAGACATTTTTAAGACCTCACTAACTAGATCACAAAAGCCTAAAATTAAGAGTTGGCTATGAAGCGTCAACAGATCTCGTGATGAAGAAGAGTCGCCTCTGGAAAACAAGAACATCATCCATTGGCTGCTGGGATGGAGATCTTAGAATTGAACAATTATGGAGTCAAGTGAAGAAGAGCATCAGTTCACCGCTCTAAAAGTGAAGATGTGGACATGTGACGACACGAAATAAACTAGACAT
>MU204318.1:3342768-3364358 GCA_017309775.1 Paedocypris sp. Pulau Singkep | reverse complement strand
AAGAAGAGCATCAGTTCACCGCTCTAAAAGTGAAGATGTGGACATGTGACGACACGAAATAAACTAGACATTTCCTCCCTAACTAGATCACAAACGCCTACAATTAAGAGTTGGCTATGAAGCGTCAACAGATCTCGTGATGAAGAAGAGTCGCCTCTGGAAAACAAGAACATCATCCATTGGCTGCTGGGATGGAGATGCTGTGGATTGGTACCACTCTCTGGAGGACCAGCGCTCGTCTCCGCTCAAGCCATATTTTAGCAGTTATGTTTATTTGCCAGAGGACTGCTGTGCAGCGTAATGAGCTGTTTATATTGAAGTTTACGATTCTTGGCCACGTTCAGAATGGATCCAGGAGTAGGGATTGTAATTATGGCTCTCGGAGTGTCGTGGGTGAAGGCCTGTGATGCAGATAAGTGCGGTTCCTGTTGCATGGGAGCAATATAATAACTATAAACAAGGGAGACAATATGTTATCTTTAGCGTAATTGCGCCATAAAATAGTTCCACTCGAGCATCTATTAAGGACGTACAGTTTAGAATAGGTTTAAATAAACGATTATATAACCGTGTGTGGGGGAAAAAAAACAGTAGCACAAAAAAAAATATTTCCAATTTGTTGAATCCAAATATTGAAATAAGTTATTGAAAAAAACAAATGTGAGGTAAAAAAAAGGTGAAAAGTTAAATAAACAGGCAGAAAAAAAACATACGGATAAATATCTAGCCATGAATTGTCTACCAACTGCTGGAAAAGTCCTCGACTGCATCAGAGCGTCGGAGAGCGAGTTATAAACATACGATCCAATTCCAGTCTCAACAAAATAGCTGGCGCGACCGTGAGCGCTGGCGGACGTCTTGTAATTAAATTAGCGGGAAAACGATGAAGTGATTTTCATTGTTTCCCTTCTTGCTTTCAGTCAATTTGAGTGTCGGCCATCTCAACTCATCACTCTAAGATTCTCTCTCTTTTCTCTTACTTAATGATTTTCTCAGACATTTTTTTCGCTTTTAAGTTTTACATTTTTATCATTTAATAATTGTTCGGTAGATGTTAGGATGCTACTAGATGCTCTCACAATTGATGGAATATTGTGCCTGCGAGTGAGGACAAAGTGAAGTTGATTAATTAAAAGACAATGCTAGTTTTGCTGGGTGTAAATCCGCGATAAACTTGGTGGAACGCACGGAATACGAAAAATGCAATGTTAAATGGTGGCTTGCGGTAATTCTGTCCACATTTGTTTTCCATTTCCTGCTCACACTTTTTGACCAAGTTGTCTTTTCTTTTCCTTCTGTCCTTTTCATTCTAAGCCAATGCAATCTGCCAGGCTACGTCCCTTAAACTCGGTGAACTGTTAGAAAGACAAAGCTTTTCCTGAATCCTTACCCTTTACAGACTTTTTTTCCCGCTTTGTTAGACGGCAGAAGGTGGATTGAGGTAGTTTGGGTCGCTGAAAAGCTAAATTTTGATCCTCATCTTAAAGACAAGCTTGTTTATTTCAGTAAGACATCCAACAAATGTTATAACTTAATCCCGGTGTGGGAATTGGAGACTGGAGAGCCGAACAAAAAGCTTCACGTAATCCTGCAGATTATTAACTGGATTTCTTAATAGGACAAAAAGCAAACAATAAAATACGTAATTCATTTAAGTACATTTGTTCCATATTATTTTGTACATTTCATCACAAAAGCTAAATAAACATAGATATAGAGCAGATTTGCTGGCCCACGGGCCGCAGCTTGCCCACCCCCATTTCAGTCTGAACAAATTTTGGATCCATTTGGGTTCATGTATTATTCAAACACACTCATCAACTTCGGCCTTCCAATTTACGTCAATCCAAAAAAGATGCGTGAACTTTTTATGCCATCTTGTGCATCAGCTTCAGAGCTTTCAAACTTTGCCCAGCTCTGCGTCTGCAGAAGAGGTCACACTTCTGAGAACAGGTGGCACCTCCGTATTCACGAGTGTGAGGGAATGTGAGTGACACTTCAAAGATCTTCCAGATATGAGAGAAGCAGCAATAAGGTTCTCCAGGGCCCAGGAACTGACAGGAGTTACAAGGCCAGGTGTGTGTTAACAGCGCTGTGAAGTCTGGATGCTTGTAGCTGGAGGCTGGTGGTTACATCACAGCTATAGAGGAGATGGTGATTTCTCAGTCAGCACATACTGTTCGGTTAGTGCGGGGCGGCCCTGAGCAAACACAGAGGAGCCTGTGCTCGCTCAGCCAAATGAAAATGCGTCAAAACTCACTTCACACTCGTCGATGCTTCAGTTGTAATAAGAAGGCGAACACCAACAGCCTTGTTTTACTGTAATTACGCCAATATACTGTACTGTAAGCACCCCTCTGTTTCAAAATTTTCGAAGCTCAAAAAGTTGCGGGGTTCTTATAATTGGCAATTTAAAAAAAGCACATTAATGTTTACGCGCCCATTTTTCGGTTTTTCAAGTAATAGAATTGATTTTTGAACTTTTATTGAACTATTATTCAAGAAAAAACTACATAGGCGAAAATTTACGTAATTTAGCCAGAAATATTTTGAAAAATAAGCTTATAATATGCTTATATACAATAATATGCTTAAAATCGCGTATTGTTGTGCAGCACAGTTTAACTTCATTGCGCTTAATGAAAAGTTGAAAAGCTTGACGCTGTTGTAAAGAACAGCTCTAGTGGTCATGGGCTGAAACGAACGAACGCTCGTCTAGCATCAAGGTTTGAAGTCGTTCACGAGAACATTCTCTCGTTCGGCGAACTTTTTCCATCCCTGTTGGAAAGTCTACAACATTCAAAAAATGTGAAAATGCACTAAAAACTATACATGCTTTAATTCCAAATGCATACATCTCAGCATCTATGGGTTGGAAGCCAATTCCAAATGAAAATGAAGAAAATTTGCAACAAAAAAAAACTGACTATGGAAAAAAATATCTCCTATCGATTTTTGATAGAGTCATGTGATTGCGTGGTGACTGGTTCTGAATGGCGTGCTGGTCACATGGCTTCTGGAGATCGCAGTCTGTTGGCTTATATAGTATATCTGTATGGCTTAAGGAATTATAAAATATTCCTTTTATACGCGGCTTGACAGCTCTTTGATGATCCCTATGCACGTCACGTGAGGCAGAGGATTGTGGGAGATGGAGTTCCACAATCAATGACTATGGTCAGATTATGTCAATCAGATTAAGTGTCAGACTGAAGCCAAAAGTAAAGAGTGAAGCCAAAAGAATCACACGGCAGATCTAAATACAGTTCATAACATAGAGAAGAAAAAAACATGATGCAAAAAGCTAAAATAATGTGTTACTGTTACTAGCTGTGTTATTATTTATCTCAGCAAAACATGTGCATTGATTTCCATGGTTTGTTGAAAATCTAAACTACAGACGTTTTGAAACAAGGAAAACTAAAGATGAATCAATCAATCAATCAATCAGTCAACCAACCAACCAATCAATCAATCAGCCAACCAACCAACCAATAAACCAATCAATCAACCAACCAACCAACCAATCAACCAATAAACCAATCAATCAATCAATCCAACTTTACTTACACCCATGTAAAAAAGCAACAAAAGCAAGATATCAGCTTAAAAACTGCATTTGTATACTATATCAACCAGTAGGTTCAAAAAAGAATAAAAAAGAATCAGAAATGAAAAAAATATTATAGTAATACATACTATAGAAAAAATATAAAGAAGGTATAGAGATGTAAAGCTGAGGAAAAGAAAAGTTCATCCAAGGACATTTTTGTTCTGCCTTTCAGATTCACTGTACTTTTTACTGTACTAGTTTAAATTCAAAACATTCTGAAACATCATGTAACTTGGGCAAGATGTTTGTCTGAATCTGAGAGGAAGGGTTTGGAGTGGGAAACAACTCTTTTCTACACACAATAAACCTTCTGGAAAGCCACAGAAGCTTCTGAGGACAGGTCTGGTAGCAATTACAGAGCCAAAGCCTCTAACTTCTCACAATAAATGCTTGTCATGGGCCCTAAACGCTGCTCTTTTAAAGGTTTTACTTCAAATTCATTCATATATTGTTCGCAGTATTTCAGCTTTTTTGGGGAACCAAACATCTGGGACAATTCTAAGGGAAGTGTTGAGTTTTTAGACTGGCCTGGATTTCGGGTAAAAGAGAGAAATTGACGCCAGTCGGATTTGCCGGCAGAGAAAGAACATAAGAAGATTGGGATCCACGTCCAACATGATTGTGAATGTTCCAGTCTGAAGCTGTGGCAGTCAAAGCAATCCTCCAACATGTGAACCAACACATGAAAGCGTCCGCGGGGGTTCTTCTCAGTGACGGGGAAGAATTCTCATAAAAATGGTGTTATTTAGGGCAAACTAAATATGAAAGGAGACAAGGAGGCTGACATCACTGCACAGCGTGACGGGAAAACCTTCAAGTTATGTAAAAAGAATCCGGTGAAGCGTATAGAGTTTAGAAATGGGAATATTTCTCCAAAATACAGTGGTACCACGATTTGCGAAAATAATCCGTGCCATTTCGTTATATGAGCCACATTTTACTGTAATTCGTACCTAGACTTTGTGAATTCGGACAAACATTTTTTTTTACAAAGGATATACTATTTTTAGTAAATGTAATAAAAACATGTTAAATAGCAGTTGTTTCATTTTACATAGCAGTCAGTTGTTTTATTGTTTATAACGGTACATTATTTAATAATACAGCGGACAATCTCACATGAACGCTTACTGCCATCTTCGAATTCCATCACGCAAATCCCTGAGATTTCCATAATTTCACGAGGACGAAGACACAAGCGGAGATTACAAGATTATTTTATATATTGGAAGAAAGATGTTTTGGAAGAAACAAGTGTTTTGTTGTTTTTTTGTTTATTTGAAGCGCGTTAAGATAAAAAAAAATTGTTGTATACACCTCTGGACTGTCTCATCTCAGCATGTTTGCGTTAAGAAAAAGATGTGCTCGTTTCGTATAGACAATTTTTATGTAACTCGGGACAAAATTTTGCACCGACATTTCGTTATACAGGTTTATCATTAGATAGGACATTTGTAAGTTGAGGTACCACTGTAGTTTGAACTTTTCTAAAAGAAAATGTTACGTTTTTGGAGGATGTTACGTTACTGTCATTTCCGGACAACAAAGCTAACTTTAAAAATGTAAAAAGTTGACAAATTTACAGTGCATCTTATAATCCAAAGAAAAAGGGGGACATTTGAAAATATTTCACATTATACACTACCATTTAGAAGTTTGGGGTCATCTAGACAATTTTGTGTGTTTCATGAAAAGTCGCACTTTATTTTCTTGAAATTTTTCTATTTCTGGCCATTTTGAGCGTTTGTTTGACGTCACAAATGTGATGCTTCAGATTCTCAACCTGTTCAGAGGAAGGTCAGTTTTATAGCTTCTTTAACCAGCTAAACAGTTTCCAGCAGTGCTAACGTGATCAAACAAGGGTTTTACAATCATCCATTATCCTTCTGACACAATTAGCAAACTAAATGTAGATACATTATGTATCGCAGCAAAAATCAGACATTTACAGCTAATGTGGTTACTTAACACATTAGTAAACTTTCTAACGGTAGTGTATGTAAGAAAAAAAAAGATTAGAAAACAGAATGTATTTAAATGGTGCACTTTAAAATCCACTGCACCTTATAATCCAAAAAAATACAGAACTTGGCAGAGATCATTAACATCTGCAAGTATGACATCACGTCTAACATCTGCATTTATTCCATTAAACACTTTTTTTTCCATTTCGGGGTCAACGGAAGCTGGAGCCAATCCCAGTAATCCAACACTTCCCGGCAGCCAATCACAGGGCGCGACAGTCACCGTATGGTTTTCATTTGTCCTGAACACATTTTTGGAACCATCGCAGAACCTGGAGTCCTTGTGTATACACACACAAGCATGAAAAGCTCTCCACACCAAGCTGGGCCTCAAACTTGGCTTTTGAGTGGATTCTACCCATTATCCCAATTATCAAGAGATGGAGTTTGTCTGGTTTTGGGACTTACAATTGTCATTTAAGAAAATACATTTTAGCAAAACAAATCAAGCCAATGAAGAATTCCTACTCACTGTGGTTGATACGGGATGTGACCATTGGCTGATGGCTTCAAGGACAGGGTCATGTGTCCCACATTGGTGTTGGGCAGCGGTAACGGCACTTGGCCTTGGTGTTGTGGGAAGGTTTGCTGAGGAATGGGCCGCTGAGGAATCACATTATGACCATTGGAGTATCCATTAGTGTGTCCGTTCAGTGGTCCGGTCGGATGAGAAGACGGTGGGAGCGTCGTTTGATCACAGGTCTTGCCTTTGGAACCTGGTTTACACACGCAGATGTGGGGTCGCAGACACATCCCTCCGTTTTTGCAGGGGGGCAAACAGTTTGCTACAACACAAAGTTACAAAGATGTGTTAAAATAGTAATGTGCAAAGTACTTGTGTATTCAGCAGCACGCAAACCATTATTAGCAAAAGCTGGTTTCAAAGACAAATAAAAGTGCCTTTTTGAAAACATCCATGCCTAACCTACGGCCCACGGGCCATATCAACTCTTCCACGACTGCTTTATTTTCTACAGGAAAAAATAAGTAGCGCAATAGCCTGTCATACACAAGTGAGCAAAAAAGAACTAAATTGACTTTTTCAATTAAGACATACAGCACAAGCAGAGGTGTAAAAACCTGAAAACCATCCTTGAATAAACGTATGGATACCTTACTGTATAAATTACTCCATTACAAATCACCAATTCCAAGAAGACTTGAGTAATTATTATAAATACGTATATATACGTAAATTATCCACCTTTAAAGGAACATTTTTTTACACGTAATAATTTAAGGCACAAATAAATCCACCAAACACTGTGAAAAACAAAAAGCTCTTTTTTATGATATTTTATTTTCTGTTATAGTAATGAAATGTAACACCTCAACATTTCGAAATGGCAGGACAAAATAGATTAATATAAAAAACAAAAAGTCAGTCTCACTCAAATGTACAAAATTAGCAACCGCTATTTCACGTTCACGTGGTTTAGCCGATAAATAGCATCCAGCACCTTCAGCATCCTGCAGATGGCGATAATGTCCGTCCGCCCAATAAATGAAACGTGTTAGAAAAAGATGCCGACTTGTCAAGCATCACAATGTAACGAGTATCGGTAAGTGTCCATTCACATGTAGTAAAGTAAAGAGTACAGACAGAGTAGTCACACTACAAAGTAGCAAAAAACTTACTTAACGTACACAAGTACATTACACCACTGCATATAAGTAGAAAGACGAATGTAACAAAACGCCTTCAGATCACAAAGTAAAAGAGAGAGTGAAAGAGAAACCGGCTGAGAGAGAAAGAAACCAGCAAACTTGGCCGACCTGTGGTCTATAATTACACCATTGAGGAGCAGGAACAAAGCTGTCATTCAAAGTCCGGCCCAGCAGCCTCTCTGTCTAAGAAACACACATACACACACATTTTTACACCAGAGTTTCTGCACATCAGCATTTAGAACCTCTGCAGAAGAAAGCTTCAGTACAGGAACAGAGAATCCGATCTCAACCCTAATTTCATGACATCACAGCTTCACGTCTCCAGAAGCTTTAATTTCATCCTTCTCGTGTACCTGTCACAATCCCGGTGACTCAGACCACAAAACCCAGCGGGAGAGTTTGTAAGACACTGCTGTTCCACATATTGCACACACACACGCCGATTCATTCCAGACGTTTATGGCTTGTCAGCCGCACTTGTTTTCCACACAGACCTTTATTGACCACGCGTTGGTACAGTGATTGAAATATGACATCATCGGGACCCCACCCCGTTGGGTTTCTAGTGTAGACATGAGCTGTGTTGACTTTTCCGACCTCTTGGGTTTCCCTTCTCCAGGTTGAACACGGGGACTTACGGAGGAATACAGTGAGCGAGAGTTCTTCAGAAGAACTAACAAGAAGGCTATTCTTGCCCCCCCCCCACAGACCTTCACAAAAAAGCACTATTGGGTTTGTGGGAGCTTGGGTCGGTCAGGTCTACACAGAGATTCACACTGGGGGTGGAATGGTGTTCTACTAGAACCCGGGTTGACCTTGAGTTAGGCCTGGAACAGGAAAGATGTTTTCTGTTTTCAATTTCAATTTTATAGTTTGGTCCAAAATCCAACAATAGACATTCCGTCCAGCAAACAATTTCCCATAAAACTGACCAAAAAAGCAATTAACGTCACGCATACTTGTTCTTCTACACATATTCTTTAGGAGATAATACAGTAATAAAGTAGGAGTGGGCGGTAAAGCGGTATTAACGTGAAAACCGGTAGTGAGTTGTTCCATGATATAGATTTTGCAATACCTTGGATATGGTCACACATTCATGAATTGAATTGTTATACAGGTATATAAACACTTTAATACAGCATAACACGTTTAATTTGTTACAACTTTTAATGACGACACTGAGACATTGCTAATCGAATGCAGAAAACGTTGTAACAGGCTGAATTAATAGATCATACACCTGCGACCGCAAGGCACGAGCAGGTGTCTTTAAGCTCTACTAAAAAAAATAAACGTAAAACACATGCGCGCACATCGCTGTCTCTGCATATTTTTTTTTATCATAATGTTTTGTAAACGTTTGTTTCACGCAACATTCTAAAAAAAAGAGTGTATTGTGCAATATGAAGTTTACTGTTTCTAATTACCAGATTTTATTCTCACACACACACACACACACACATACACACACACACACACACACACACACACACACACTCTCTCTCTTTGGCAAAAGTGTCAGTGACAGCTTCAGATCTTCCTGCCCCTAATACCTTGTGAATGTAACGAGTAACAGTACGTGTCTATTCAAATGTAGTGGAGTAAAGAGTGCGAAAACTCTCTCTACATGCAAATGTAAAAAAAAGAGAGTAAAAGTATCTTATATTTTTAATAAAATGTTTTTGAAAAATGCTTAAGTAAAGTAGCAAAGTCCATATACTCAAGTACTTCACACCACTGAACTTGAGAGACAAGTGGCTTCTTGCTTGATGCTGTTCAATACTTATTTATTTTTCCATCATTCTAAACTAAGATTGTAGCCTTCAAGCATGAGTACGTAGAAGCACATGTCACCGAAACAAAGTGTTAATATGTCTTAATCCACTCAGACGTGAGGTAAAAGCTCTTCTCTTCAGGCCGTTCGCAGCAGGTTCCTAAAGCTCATCACCTGTTCCCGCAGAACCAGGAGAAGTTTAGCAGAGACGGCCAGGAAAAACGTATCCATCTCTCCGGCAAGCTGTGCAGCCCAGGTGAAATATTATTCTTTTGTGTTTTATCTGGCCGGAGAGCGTGAGCATTTGGACCGTGTCCAGTGACGGAGCGGTCTTTCAGCAGTGAGCTCAGAACACAGCTGAGAAAGCCAACAGTCCAAGACCTGCATTTATTTGCAAATTATTCAACAAAATAAACATTAACTGGGTGTATGAGTAGGAGGGAAATAGATTTAAATATTGTTGTTATACGTCACCTACATATAATATAGTACATATATGTACATTTTTTATATGCACATTTATTTTTCTCTCAAAGAAAAGCTTTTCCTCTCTCAAAGTTTTGTTTTCCTAGCCACTGTATCCTCTCTGCTGCTCACTGCTCTTAGCCGCACGTTATTGTTAAACTATCGTATATTTCAGACTACAAGTTGCACTTAAAACCCTAAAGATAAAAAAGGATTTATAATCTGCAAAAATGTGCGCCTTATATGTAGAAAATAAAAATTAGGATTGTTTTTTTAATGGTGCACCTTATAATTCAGGGAAGAATAAACATAAGATGTATGAGTGTAATGGGAATATATTTAATTATAATTACTGCATGTCACCGGTGAGTACAAACATGTACATATTTTTTTTTTATTTATTTATTTTTTTTCCTCTCAAAAAAAAGTTTTTTCCCCTCTTTTGTTTTGTTTTCCTAGCCACTTTCTTCTTTCTGCTGCTCACTGCTCTTGGCCATATGTCATTTGTAAACTACAAGTCAAAATTAAAATCCTAAAAACACAAATAAACATTGACTTATAATCAGCAAAAAATGTGCTCCTTATATTAGAAGAAAAACAAAAGATATTTTTTTAATGGTGCACCTTGTAATTTAGGACAAAATAAACAAACTGGATGTATGAGTGCAACGGGAATACTGTATATTTAAATATTGATACTATATGTCATCGGTGAGTATATATACCGTATTTTCTGGACTATAAGCCGCACCTGTATACAAGCCGCATCCACTCTATTAAAAAAACTTTTGCAAGCCACATATACAGAACAATTTTGAATTGTAAATATACGTGTTTGTAACTAAAAAGATCCTTTCCTAACCTGTGTTTTAACACAGCAGCAACTTTGCACGGCAAAACTTATAAAAAGTATATCTGTGTTACGACCTCAACTCGCGTCTTAAAAGGGTTCGGTTGAGAAGTGTAACAAAGATAGAACAAAAACAGTTAGGTTAAAGTAAAGTTGTAAAGTAAAGCATTTCCACCCTCAGCCCCAGAGTGAACACTCAACTCTTAAATAATACAAAGAATATTTATTAACGGAACAGGGAATTTGATCAATAAGGCCAACAGGGTGTGCAACGCCAAAAATAACAAACAAAAACACCAGCTACCTGGTATATTAATGAACTAAATAACCTACAAACCCAACACAATGATGAAAATAAACAACAGAAATCTTCCCTAACTTCCTCTCTAACCAAAAACCAGGAGAAAAAGGGGTACAAAGAAAATGAGGCACACATACCATAAAAAGGAGATGAGTGGGGAAAAAGATCCATCGTAATAGACTCACACCAGCTTAGTTTCAACCGTGTAAACTCACAATTCTGGTAACCCGAGCAAAAATCACCAACAATGATCACCACAACCTGCTTCACCCTATTTTTATGCTCCCCTCCTTGGAGTTCCAGGTGACGGCAATCACCTTGTCAGGAGCTTGGGAGTGAAGAAGAGAGGACTCCGGCTTGCACACACCCACACGCACACGTACACACACACCCACGGCACAACTTAAATGCAAAAATACGTCCTGGGACGTAACAATCTGCTAAAGAGGAAGTAGCGTTTTCTTCTTTGCATTTCTGTTGTCTTAGTTTTGATTCTAATTCCGGTTTAGAGCGCCCCTAGCAGTGAAAAAAAAAATCTGCAGAATAGCCGCACCTTTGTATAAGCCGCATGGCTCAAAACCTATGACAAAAGTAGTGGCTTATAATCCAGAATTTAAGCCTGATTTTTTTTTCTCAACCTCTCTCAAAGTTTTGTTTTCCTAGCCACTGTCTCCTTTCTGCTGCTCACTGCTCTTGTAGTGGTAAATTACCATACTTTTCAGACTACAAGTCGACTTAAAATGCTAAAAATGAAAACAGACTGCGTCTGATGATCTGCAAAAAATGTGCGTCTTATTTGTGGGAAAAATATGTTTTAATGTTACACCTTATAATTTAGTCCACCTTTTGGGGGAAAAAATTGTTTCACCTTTAGTAGAAAAGAGTGTGGAAAACCCCCCCCCAAAAAAAAAAAAAAAAAAAAAAAATCAAACCACATTGAGCATTTAGCGGTAAAATTTACGCGCAGGTCTTTCTTCTGAGACAGGAGAGCAAAGACACGGCCGTCCTGAAACACAATGGAAAGGGAAGATATATAGGAACAGAGGGAGGTAGAGACCATACGCAGGAGTCTCTCGTTTTTCCCTATATCAAAGAATATACGAGCAATGAAACTGATGAAAATGGTTTGACCTGTGATTAATCTTCACTACTATGATCCCTGTCACCATAAAATACAACTTCTAATGTTGCTGTCAGACGAACCAAGACGCTCCTATTTCATTTTAACTTTACTTGAAAGAGTGAGTGTATTCTGTAGCGCTGACCTCACTGACCCGGACCAAGCCGCGTTTACAGCAGCAACCTGCTGCACGCCCACAAAAAAACACCATCCCATGGCATAAATAAAATATGCCGGAATAGAATCAACAGTTATGTCAAGCGAAAAGCTCCCGATTCAGCAGATAAAACGCTTCTCTAGGGCAATAAAGCGGATTCTCACTGCCAAACTAAACTTTCCAGCAGTCTTCCATTAAAAATGTTATGTTAGATTTCAGCTCAACTTTACTGGGCAGCTGATATTACAAACTCCAGCGATGAACAATTCCCTTCACGACTGTCGAAGATTAAACGCCAGGCATTTATTAACTTCACAACTACTTTACAGCGGCGACTAAAGACGTGCTCTACTTCTGGATGCCACAGAAGATGCAGAAGGATCTCGCCCATACATCACCTGAGCAGTTTTTTCCATTTCTGGGTCACGTGGAGACGGAGCCACACCCACAATCACCACCGTTGAGTTGGTCGCTATCCAATCAGAGTGAGGCACATTCGCACCTATTGGCTCACATTTATGGATCATTGACTCCATCTCCCCAAGACTAAGAAACGGAAAAAGTGGTGGGGAAAGCATTGATGGGTTATTTTGTACAAACTTATGAATTTATTGTATTTATGCGAAATTCCGCACCCCTTATTTTTCCAATTTTAGAAGCTCAAAAACTTGTGTGGTGCTTATTTTCGCCAATTGTGAAAATGCACGTAAATATAAGCGCCCATTTTTTCCATATTTAAAGTCAGAAACAACCACAGATAAACGGAAACATGTCGTAACACGTTAACTAACTAAAAAGAAATAATAAAAAAAAAAACATTAGACACGCCGCAACACTTAACAGGGACAAAATAGCACGGGAAGAAGTGAGATTAAACTAAACACAAACATTTATTTTACAACAAGCAGAGACTACAAACCACATCGGGCAGGTTATGGCTAATATGGCTACAAACGGAGTTTAACACGCCATTGCAGAAAGAGAACAGTCGAAAAGTAAAAGAGCACAGGCAAAGAGTAAAAATTCCAAGGATACGATACAAGTCAGGTTTGTAATTTGTAAAGAAAAAGAAGAATTTTTAAGAGAAATTTTACTTAATTTAGCCAAAAATGTAAACAAAAAAATTATCATATGGGACAGTGTTTATATTTCCATAAATAAAGTAATTTAATTTTTCTTGAAAAATGAAAAACTGGACAAAGTGAAGTTGGATTTTTTCCTTTCACACAATTCCAGGTGATTCTGAAGGATGGCGAGTAACATCTTCATGAAGACAAAAAATGTGACTGTTTGGGCTGAAATATTTTACAGCATAATCTGTATTTTACATTTGTGAAGATTACTGTCAGGAGGAAACGCATCCCTCAAGTCTGTTGCCGGTTAAAAAAAACGCGGCCTCACAGGAAAGACAGAAAATATTGAATTAGGAAATAGTTTTGCTGACCTCTTCGCAGTAAAAGACTATTGAGATTTCCTTTAAATGAAAAAAACGACTTAAGCGGCAATTTGTAAAACAAGCTTGTAATTTAAAACACAGATTCACAGCTTTCCAATAATCAGTAGAGTCGGTCAATGTCATTGCAATGGATGAATTCCTGGGTATTTACAGTATTAAGACAACTGTATTGAGAAGCAAAAGTGAACAGCATTTTCTTTCCCACTCAGTGTATTGTGTTGCTCAAAAATTCACAAATAAACGATAAAAATGGCACGATTAGTTGGGGGAATAAAAATTGGAATTTCTTATAGAGAAATAAGTGTCTTAGTGGATTGAACCTTCCAAACGAAAGAAAACACTTCAAACCAAAAGACACTTCACAAACTTGCATAATTAAAGTCAACGTAGATGTGGGATTCACAGTCAAGACAAAAGCCAATAAATAAAGACCTGCAACCGTGTCAGACAAGAGAAAGATCACTGGGATGGACGATCCTCACAATGTCCGCCTGAAGTTTGATGCAGGACTCTGAGATAAAACACTTTGTCAAAAAAACAGCAGACACTCCTGACAGAACCTTGGAGGAACCGCGGAACCTACACGCAATTTATCACTCTTGAAAAACAGGGGGAAGGAAAGAGGAATGTCACTCGAGACAAGGAGCTGTAGACACAATATTGATTGTGTGAGACAGACTGTATGTAAAAGGTGGAGAGGAAAAATGCACTGGGTTATGGAGTCGGACCCCTGGTGGTCTCCAAGTTCTTGCACACGAGCATTGGCCAGGTTCTTATGTAACAGTCTGGCAGAAGGAACCGGCTCTCACTTTCACACGGCACCTTCAAGTGGTGGATCCTTCTTTCTCAATGACTTCCACAAAATTCGTCAACTTTTTATTCTTACTTGCTACTTTTTTGCTTACATTCACAGAGTAGCATTCTTTATCACAGTTTCATTGTGTTTTTGCATATTGTGTTATATTTAAACCGTTTCTTGCCTTCAATATTTTTGACCATATTTTAATATACTGTAGTGTAGTTATTTATTTTGGTTATTCAGTGTGGATATTTTAGCGTTTTTTTTTTTTTTTTTTGCACCACACAGAGTAGCAATACTAATTTAATTTTAACACTGTGACACAATGACAATAAAGGCATTCTTTCTTTTCTATTCTATTCTAGACTGTATTACACACACACAGTCACATCTTTAGTCAACATCCACCAGTCTACACTACTGATTCCCAACCTATACCACATTCGGCCTGCCGACGTTCTCCTCTATTATGTCTTTATTATAGTTAATTTACAGTATAATACTTACTGATTTTAGTACCATTTATTCCATTAGAAGTTATGACAGTACTCTGATATTAAGATCAGACTTTATTCATTTAAAATACATTTTGGGCAAAGGGGACATTTTGTGTTAGAAACACTTTCAATCTGAGACGACCTTCAGACGTTTGTGAAGGTCAAATTAATGAATGAATGAGACTTTGTTTAAACGTAAAAAAAAAAAACCCTCAAGTAGATGTTGAATTTAATGCTGAAGCAAATTTGTAAAAAAAAGACTGAAAATGCTCACGATGTTTGCGATCATATGTTTGTGAAGACACTTTTTCTGTGATGAAGAGCAAAACTTGTATCACAAACCATCACCTTTGTTCTGTGCTGAGAAGCAACGTGACAAATCTCAAGCCAAACATTCCGAAACTCAAAAACAACTGAAGACGTTGCACAATGATTCTGACAATTATTGATTTCTCATTCCGTTTGACAACGAGAACAATTTAAAATACCATTATTTAATTTCCAACGTAGCCTTCAAAAGTCATGTTTGACCTCGTCTTATGAACGACTGGCCACCACTGATTTAAACCTTAGCGACTCTGTTGACAAACCTAATAAGTGAATTGAATTCTATTACAAACCAAATTGCCCTTCAACTGAAGTAAATTTGTCACAGTTCAACGCAAATCAGGTTCACATGTTCGAGACGTTGGCGTCTATTCAAAGCTATGAACTTCTAAAGTCGATAACGCAAAGGGAAAAACCAGCAGAAACTAAGAGAACAACAGCTGCTGAGCTTCATCTAGAGCTGCGCTGTTTATAGTCCAGATGAAGGCGAGTAAAAGCATCGTAACTCACTTACTGAAAACATCAACTTAAACTGCCGTAATCCAATCACAACTATGAAAGGTGAGTATGGTTCACCAACTAGACCAAATGCAGCATTTTTAGTTCACAAACCGAATCGTTTGCAAACAGGTTGGACCACCAAGATAGTGAAGATCTGATATTATCATCACAGCAACTGCCTTGCTCGTGCCGGACGTCATAAAACACCTCCATCTGTGGAGCCCACGTCCACTGTGAGACCTTGAGTAGAGTGTGAGGAGCAGAGATGGTCCAAAAGAGCGGACATAACTCACGTTTAGTGCAGCGCTGAGATCCCGGGGTCTTGCTCCAGCCGACACAGCACTGCCCCCCACAGACATTCACCCTGAAATGACATAAGACACGTTCAAGCTCAAAGCCAGCAGACCTTCTCAACTCTCTCTCACCCCTCTGGTCAATCTCTCGGCTCACACTTAGAAATCTGAAAAGCGTCTTCGAGTCGATTATGGATGAGGTATGTTTATAGACTTGTTTCATGCTCAAAGCTAAATTAATTCAAAAAAAAATTATATAATAATAAAGTGAATCCCGTTGTGGAGTCTTGTTGAAAAATACTTTATTTGTAAATGTTCAGCATCTGTCGACGTTTAGTCCGGCACTCGTGGCCTTTCAGCAGCATCTCTTTCTTCACCGTTGTTCCCTGGCTCCATCCATGCAACAATAATGGCGAGGCCAAGGCTGATTTTCAACAGCTTAACTCACCGCTTCATCTCTCTGTTTTTAAATGGTAGGATATAAAGCACTGATGATACTGTATTACTGTACATTTCCACAAATACAAGTAAGTTACACTTGAAACTTTTTGGATTTCAGTGTCCTAGTAAAAGCTTTTGACAAGTACAACGCATTAGTCATTTATTTTGTTCTTTTTTTTAAAGGATTAGCTGTCCTATAGTCATAACAGTGTTATTATATTTAACGAAAAGTTATGCAATCGTAATTTTCCACTTTAAACTTTCAATCATTCTTGATTTTGTTATATAAAGCAATTGCAATATTATGAATATTAATAATACGTATCTGCTATGGATGTTTTTCAGTATTATGGATTATTATATGAACTTTTCCAGTTTTATGTTCTATTATTAGAACCAACTATTACAGTATTAGTGGGTAAATGTAATGTATTACATTATACCACATCTATTTTAGTATAATAATGTAGATTATTGTTATGAATGTCCATCCGTTCCAGTATTATGGCTAATAATGTGACTAATATAGAATCAGAATCAACTTTAACGGCCAAGTTTGTACAAGACAACGAGGAATTAAATGTGGTCAGTCTTTTGCTCCCATGAAAAAAAATACATGAAAATCAAAAATAGAATAGTACCACACACATACACACACGCACACACACACACACACACACACACACACACACACACACACATAACATGCATTTAAATAAAAAAAAAAAAATACAAAGTTTCTTGCTATGAAACAAATAAAAAAATGCACACATATTGTATGTTACTATTACACTTTAATAATAACTATTACACAAGGGTTAGATTGAGTGAGTAACTTTCAAACGGGTTGTGGGCCTCTGTCATCACTAATACCGTATACTCTATACATTTAACACCTATAAGCGTGTATTTTGAACGTAATTTTCTTCTTACCCCGAGACTTTGATGTGATGGCTGCTGGTGGTTGTGTGGCGGAGCGGAATGCTCGGGTTCGGGTTCGGCTGGTGACCCATTCTGCGGGTCCGGCTCTGGCCGTTAAAGCTGGTTTTGAGCTGGACATTGAAAGAGTGAGGCTGACCAGAAGCTCCAGCCACCGAGGAAATGGAGCTGACGTGAACCCGGTCCGTACCGCCCGGTCCCGGCTGCAGGACGTACAGCCTCCGGACGCCCTGATCCGCCGCGAGCGAAACCACCAGCAACGCCAGGGAAAGAAGAACAACGTCCCACATGAGCAGAGCCTTATCCATCAGAGGAGAAAACCACCCAAACACTCGCAACTATAAATACACACACGAGTCAGAAACTACTGTACAAAGAAAAGAGACACGTCTGTCGCGCTGTCATCCACACGCCGCGAGAACGACTCCCTTCACCGGCAAACACAACTCGGTGAAGCCGCGCGAGAACCGGGAGCAGAAGTTTGAAAAGTCCCTCAGAAAAGTTTGAGCGCGACTGTGCTGAAAGCTCTGGCGCTCGACACAGCCACTCTCGACACAGGCAGACGTGACGTCACGGATGGGGCTCTTATTGGAACACACACATGTGGGGCTGAACCCTTCACCCCCTCCACACACACTCCCCCGAAAATGTGGAAAAAAGTGAGTCAGGCATCACTTTCTCCTGCCGAGGCTGGAGTGACGGGGTTATGTAATCAGCGCTCTGAGGCAGGTAAAAGTGACAGATGGGTCGTTTCACTTTCTCCTTTCTTCGTCTGCGTTTGTTTTTTGTTTTTACTTTTTAAGAGTAGACTTAAAAAAAAAAAAAAGTTTACCTGGTAAAGTTTACCTGGTTTGCCTGGTAAGTTTACATGGATTTTGTCACTGTAAAGGGACGGATGAATTGAGCGCCTTTATTACTGTACTAATAAGTTAAGTGACAGCAAGTTGTATTTCAGCTGGGTACTGCATGTGCAGAGAATTGCACAACTAGTATAATATACTAGTATATTATACTAGTATAACTAGTTGTACAAATATCTGGTAATAGTCACACTAGAGCAAGACACTGACCCCCATATGCCCCTGGTCGACGCGGCCTAATGCTGCCCACTGCTCCGGGTTTGTGTGCTGTGTGTGTAACTTCACTAGATGGTTCTCAGCCGCAAAGCAACTTTCTTTTAAAGAGAAAGTACCCGGCACCAGAGAGTCGGGTTCTCCCTAGGTTTTTTTCTCTCACCCCGCCAGAGAGTTTAGGTTTTACTAGCCACTGTCGCGATCTAGCTTGCTCTTCTGGTCATAGCCCACAGTCTGAACAACAATGGACATATTTTTCCTTTTTAACACTCTTTTTTTTTCCCCCCAAATTTTTTTAACTCATATAATGGACATTTTTCTTTTTAAAGACATTTTAACATAGCGTCTTTGCGTTGGTCTCGGACTAAGAAAAGCGCTATATAAATGAACTTGAACTTTTAAACAATGCATTGTGGGAAGACTTGTTTATGTGAGGCACACTGTAAAATCCTTGTAAAGCTACTTGGATATTTTACAGTAAATTTACAGTTGTATTGTATTTTACAACAAAATAGTTGTAGTGTAACATTGGAAAATTGCTGCTTTTTGTTTTACAATAACGGGAAGACTTGTTGACTTAAGTGTTGAAAAAAAAAACAGTGCTGTGCTGTAAATTAAATATTAGGAATTAAAATGTAAAACAGTAAAATGTTAGAAAGCACAGCTCCAGAAAACTCACGTTTGTTGCATTGTGCTGCTGTGTCGTAATTAAAACGTACCGCACAAAAGGTAAATTTGGAAGATTAAAAAACAACAAAAGAAAAACAGTATTATCCAGTAAACCAAACTTAGAGAACATAACATTACTGTATTCTTTTGGAAACCACAGCTGTCAGCAGATAATTTTTTTTGTTGTAAACACAAAAAAGTGTGACATTGTCCTAGCGCTGTAAATAAAACAAACAGAACAAAGAGTTACTGTAGCATGTGCTGTAAAAAAAAAAAAAAAAAAACACCCAGTAGATTACCGATTTCTTAACAGTGTACGTTTTTTGACAGTGTATGCCACTCCCCCATCCTGGATCAAAGAGAAGTTTTCCTCCATTACTGCCCTACAGCTATATTGTTAAGTTGAAACCTCGCCACCATTACACCTGCCAAGCATTTCCTGGCCACGCGCCATCAGAAACCCACAGGTTCCCTCATGAAACAAAGAATCAGAAGGTTATTGGATCACGTGATGCGGCGACATGCTTGACCGCTCACCAGCGCTAAATCCGACCCAAAGCCTCCTGCCCATGCACGGGCCAACCTATGGCCTCCTTACACGTCCAAAACCGGATCCTATTAATACATTCAGCATCCATACGGCCCCCGCTGCCAAGCACAAATAGATTAACATGCCACGTCCATTCTTCAACACGTTCACCACTTCCTAAACTTAGACAAAGTTGCCGTCGTCCTAGCGGAGCGTCTTCATTGCCAAGAGAGACTCACAAACCCCAAAGCGGGAATATTTTAGGTTGTTTAGGATGTGTGAGATCCAGACAAGACAAAAGAAAGGGAAAAAAGCGATTGTTCTGTTGGTAGAAGAGTTGGAAGAGGCCTCGGACTGTCTCGTCCTAGCATTACGTCATGCTTGAGGAGAACCAAATGTCTTGGTTGAACGTTCACAACAACTAGAAATCTGTCATATCTGGGAAAAAAAAAAAAATAGAGAGATAAAATAGAGATAAAAAAACAAACAAAAAAAAGCAGCCCCGCTGGAGGAAGTAATTTTAGCTGCATGGAGATAAGACGCAACTAGCATGATGCTATTCCCGGGCCGGAGCTATTTCTAGCATGAAAACAATGGCCACCACGATGGAATTAGCGGCATAATAAGGACACACAGGAGGCAAATTACAAAATAAAAGCCCGTCACAATTCACCTTTGAATACGTTTGTCCTGAGCGTAATAACATAAAGCTGGTTATCAGGCGGCAGTGACAGGAACACGACACTGATCTGTGATATCACGGCAGCCCACCGGGAGGAAGGAGAAGCGTGCAGCGGGATTAACACCATCCAGATCAAATATGCTGCGGAATTCCAGTCACGGTCAGCGGTGAGACACAAGAAGATTTCTGCTCTTTGTCGTTGGTGGAGCTGAACTGGGTCCGAGCGCTGCAGACCACCCAGACTCCCAGTTGAGAGGAAGCAGAAGGGCATCTTCAGGATCAAGCTCAGCGTGATTTGTGTCTTCTGGTTGCGTAAGCGTTGGATGTCCGTGACTCTTCCCAGAACGTGCACAGGATGTTTGCGTTCTGTTGGGTTGCACCGGGCCTCTAACAAGCCCATCATGGATTCTGTGTCGTGCGTTTGATGAAAACAAGAACAGAAAGCGTGAATAAATTCCACTGAAGAATTACGTGGTTGAACTGGAAGTTTTCTGAGCATGAAACGGTAATTCTCGGACAATTAGGCGCTCTTAAAATACTATAAAGGTTGTAAAAAGGACCGTGCGCCTTATAATATGAGGGAAAAAAATGGCAAAAAAAAAAAGATGAGAAAATACATGGTTTAATGATGCGCCTTGTAGTCCAAAAGATACGGACCTATTGAAGTGAAAGACCTACTGAAGTGAAAAGAAGCTTATTGATGGTTAAAACAGCAGAGAAAACCAAACCAAAGAATTCAGAGAAAGCAAATTATATTTTATTAACTTGGTGATAGAAAATATATTTTCAGTTTACAGAAGAGAAGAGGATAGAAGCGCGTGTAGAGGAAAGTTGACCGCCTCAGGACGCTTTTACCACATGATTATCACAGAGACGGACCAGGCAGCGCGAGAAAGTCTTTCAGGCGTTTCTCAGGCCAAAAACAGAGATTGTACGTTAAAAAAAAATCGATTAAAAGACTTGATTTAGAAGACGTGAGGGCTCCGAGTGCTTCCTCATTGGCTGCGGATCTGAGCGCTGAGGTCCTGAAGCTCGGTGATGATTCGCTCCAGCTCTGTGACATCACCGCTGAGGTCATCGCACAGTTCTCCCGTGGCCACGTCGGTGAAGAGTTGCTGAACAGAAACGCACGACTGATCAACCGCAATCACCTTTTAAATGATTCTTTTATCTAGTTAATTCCGCGCTTGAGGAGAGTCGTGGCTTCGGAAACTTACTTTGGCTTTGCTGACCAAGCTCTTCAGACTGAGCCGAGCAGAAGACAGTAATTGTAAGGCTTCCTGAGGATTGTGTTTAGACCTGCTACAGGTAATAGAGACTGTGTGAGAAAGAGAGAAAGAGAGAGAGAGAGAGAGAGAGAGAGAGAGAGAGAGAGAGAGAGAGAGAGAGAGAGAGAGAGAGAGAGA
>MU204318.1:3337509-3342668 GCA_017309775.1 Paedocypris sp. Pulau Singkep | reverse complement strand
ACAGATGAAGAGTGAAAAAGAGGAGGCCGACAACGGGAGTGATAAGATGAGGAGAAAGGGGGGATGGGAAAGTGAGAATGGTTGAAGGGCAAAAGGAAAAGTGTATAGAAAGAAAAGGAAAGATGAAGAGCGGGGAAGGGTGAGAGGTTGGGGTAAAGAGGAAAGGATGAGTGAAAGGAAATGAGTGAAAAAGAAAGAGCGTGAGAAAAAGAGAAGAACAAATGAAAAGTGAAAATAAGAGGAGAGCAAAAGGGAGAGAGTGAGAAAGAGGGAAAAGGGAGGAGGAGAGTGAGAAAGAGGGAAAAGGGAGGAGGAGAGTGAGAAAGAGGGAAAAGGGAGGAGGAGAGTGAGAAAGAGTGAAGGGCGAAAGCAAGTGTGAGCGTGAGAAAGAGAGGGAGAGAGGGAAAGATAAAGAGTAAAAATAAAAAAGAAATAGGAAAGAATTTGAAGAAAAGGAGAGGAGAGCGTGAGCAGCGAGGGGGAGTGAGGGGGGTTAAAGTGAAGATTGAAAAAAGAGGTGGTGATAGAGTGAAGAGTGGAGGATAAAAGGGAGAAAAGAAGAAAAACAAGCAGCAGAAGTGGTTAAAGAAGAAAGGAAAAAGAGAGAGGGAGATAATAAGAGAGCGAGAACGAGAGAGAGAAGAAAATATGGAGAGAATGACCAGAGAGAAAGAGAGGGTTGAGTGAGATGGAGCGATGGGGAGGAGAAAAAGAAACGAAAGAGAAAACAAAGAAAAAGAATAGTTAGTGAACAACGCGACAGCCACTTCAGTACTTCCAGAAAAGGACGACAAATGTGAGTGAAAGGTCATCAGGGGTCAGGTCGGGTCAGGCTATATTAGTGTCTGTGACCTTAACAACTAAACGCTCCTTTTCTTCTGTTGTGGTCAGATCTCATTTGCAAGTGTCACGTGTAGCAGCAGTCACACACACACACACACACACACACACACACACTTTAGTGACGAGATAATTTACCTCAGAATAAACTAACAAATACACCTAATGAAATGACAGAAAGGTAAACGCACCGCTAGTAAAGAACAGCATCACATTAAACATGATTTGACGCTCGAGTTTGACAAACACTTTTTGTTATTTTTTTAAATAATTTTTTTTTCTAATTTTGAAACATTGAGAGGTTACATTTCTTTTTTATGTTATAAAATAAAACCTCATCAAAAAGGAGCTTTCTCACATTTCTTAGCGTTTTTGAGCCTAAATTCAGGATGAGTAAAATACTTAAGTTCTTGTAAAATTGGATACTTTACAACTTTTACTCAAGTCTTCTTGAAATTGTTGACTTGGAACTTGTAATGAAGTAATTTTTACCGTAATGTAGCCGTACTTTTACTCAAATATGCTGTTCTGGCACACATACGTGCACACACACACACACACACACAGAAACAACAGCATCTTCTATGTTCTGTTCTTACAAAGATTTTTTTCCGTCCTCAACTCAAGACGTTTCTACCTGAAACGGCAACAGGAAGTGAAATAAATCGCCCCTGCGCACACAAATTAACACAGCGAGAGGAAACACAAGCGTGCGATAGTGGATCACCTGATTAATGTGATTGTACACCAGTGATAAATGCTAAGAAATGCGCACAGGCTTCTCCTTACGGGCACATCGATCCACACACACACACACACACACACACACACACACACACACACACACACACACAGCCAGAGCGAGTGGGAAGGGACGGAGGTGTGTGTGTGTGTGTGTGTGTGTGTGTGTGAGGTTCTGCTACATTTACTCAGTCGCCCTCCTTTATAAATCACCCAGATCAACAACAAACACTCAAGGACAAAACGCGGCGAGGAAGAGAAGAAGCAAAGCTGGAACTCGACGTGGAATCAAGATACGCAAGACAAGCTCGGCCTTGTTCCATTCCAGCCCTGCGACGCTTTGACGGCAGGAATTGCTATTCAGCTCCAATCCAACCGATGTTTAATTCAGCGCACACACACGCTGAACATCATTAATGGAGCGCGCACACACACATACACACACACACACACGCAGAGGTCAGAGGGGTAAACGGCTTCTCTGTAGTTTTGGCTCCTGATCCATCAGCCTGTGTGTGTGTGTGTGTGCGTGTGTGTGTGTCTCACCGTCAGCCATGTCTCTGGCTCCCTTCAGCACGGATCTGAAGCCGCTGGTGTCTTTCTCCCAGCCGGTGGCTTGTGTCTCACACCGATGAGCTTTGCTCAGGAACTGTAGAGCCTACAACACAAACCGCCATCACACACTCAGAACATCCCGGATCTGGCACCTACATCACGCGCCTGCTGCAGAAAGTGAAAGGGGTGTTTACAATTAATCCAACCCTTGTTTGGGTCAAATTGACCCGTTTTCAAAGTTTAACAAGATTTTAAATACTTAAAAGTATGTTTTCACTTGGAAACTTCTCCTGCTTGGCTTATTTGGTATAATTATCATATAAAAAATGGTTCAGTTCACATATTTGTAACACAACGCTACATGTGGTCAAATTGACCAGTGTTAAATATTTACTTAAATATATACTTTTTAATTAGCTTAAAAGTACTTTTTTCACTTTTAAACTTATACTGCACGGATGTTAAGATTATATATTGTACTACATTCAATTTATATTATATTATATTCAATAAAATAAACGTGTTTTATGATAAGACCTGTCTCCATTAGACGACTGACGAAGAATAAAGATTTTTTATTAAGAATAAAAATATAAGAGGTCAATATAAATTAACTTTCAGTACTTCTTACAATACACACCTTGATGAAATGCCCACACACAGATTCTAAAAATGGCCCAAAAAATATTGGTTTAGACAAATATTGGACGGGTCAGTAAACGTGAGCATGGCCTTGTCCTTGGTCCAGGTCACCTTTCATTTCTCCCCTGTGCGACTAATAATGGCAATAAATAAAAAATAAATATGATAAAAAAGTAACCTTTTCGTTGTCTTCTGGATTGTTACTGTGGCCGTTGCCATAGAGACGAGCGTAAAGTCTCCAGATTTGGGAATCGGTGCTGCAGCGGGAAGAGACTCGGCCCAAGAGTTCCTGAAGCTTGGCCTTCAGACTGGACGCCTGATCGCCACGGTGATCGGTCAGGTCCTCCACCACTGCTCGCACCAGGATCTCCAGAACCTGACGATCACAGAAAGTTCGACTCAACTCAACTTAAAACTCTGATGATTCAGACCTGTTGAACCCCACAAATTGCAGCTTGTATACAGTAGTTTGATATAGAACTCAAACTTTATTAACCCACACACATTATTAACCCACACACACTTTCGATTTGTAATAAACAATAAAAAGTAGTTTGAAAACATAACGGAACCAAATCCTATTCATTATGAAAAGAATAAATTGGGAGGATGTACAATTAAATAATAAAAGCACGCCTTCAAGGCTAGTACTAATAATAGTCATGTTTAAAAAATAATGAATAAACAATGATGAAAAACATACAAATTATCAAATCAAATTACATAACATTAGCACAACTTATGTAGAGGAGGTAATACAAAAAAATAAAAAAAATGTTTGAAAATATGTCTTAAAAAAGTACGTATTTTACAATTTATGCTCCCATAAATTTACACTTTTTCTTTACAATATTTCACTTAATTTAGTGAAATTGATGGAGAATTACAGGAACGATTTCAACAAATAAAAAGCTGAAATTTCACAAAACAAAAAAAAAACAATGCTAAGCAGTTACGTTCAACACTAAAAAAATTTATGAAAAAAAAAAGAATATTATAATATATTTATTATAAAGAATAAATAAATAAACAAGAAGCCAAACATGATCAGCAATAAAGTCCATATGTGCTACAGGCGCGAGAATACACATCCAGAACAATCTAGAATGATGAATTCAGCCAAACAGAACCACAAAAGCCCGAGTCCCGTGAGCTCAGGAAGTTGATAAACCGCTCTGGACCATTTCCACTTAGAAATTTGTGCCTAATCAGTATCAGACCCGCGAGTAAATGAGCAAAAGGCCGCGGAGGCGAAGCTTTGTTCCTGAACTCCGAGAGCCCAAGCGAGCAGAGCCACGCCCTGCAAAGTTTAATAAACTCCCGAAATACTTGACCCGACATTCCTGCGTGTGTGTGTGTGTGTGTGTGTGTGCGCATTAATCACAGCCTTCTCTGCAGCAAACGTCATGCTAATGGCGGGAGCGAGTGATGGAGAGGCTGATGTCTTGCTTCCTTATATAACGTCACGAGCCGTCGATTGCCATTAGCGTGACGCGTGCGTTTCACAGCGAAGCATGTGCCGCAGCCATTAAAGTGTATTGAGATAATTATGAGCGACAGTTTCCGGGGAAGATGAGGGATGAAGTGAAATTCCACGCAAGCCGGGACGGTTACGTTGATGGCGCAGGATGAACGGCGTGCTGGCGTCTACCTGAGCCACAGCTGGACAGATGTGTGTGTGTGTGTGGAGCACATTCCTGAAGGCGCGGCTCATCTCCACCTGCGGCGCCGAGCAGATGTGTGATCAGATCCGTGTCACTGGAGGCAGGTTAATGTCCCCACAGTCGCCTCTTCCTCCAGAGGGTTCCGCTTAAAGGTCATGTCCCGTCTCAGAGACACACTGCTCAGAGGATGATGTCACACACACACACACACACACCAGCCTACTGATTTGAGACTCCAGGTTAAAGATTTGAATCAGTGACCGACAGATTTCACAACTGACATGTCCAGCTCACAACTCCTGACGTGTGTGTGTGTGTGTGTGTGTGTGTGTGTGACAGAGAGAGAGTGAGAGCGACAAAGAGAAAAAAGAGCGAAAGAGAACATGACACAGAGATTGATTGAGAGAGGGAGATAGACAGAGATTGAAATACACAAAGTGATAAGTGTCTGTGAGAGAAAGATAGAAAGAAAGAGAAACAGAGAGAAAGTGAGAGAGAAAAAGATAAAGAGAGAGAGAAACAATGAAATATAAAATAAAGGAAAGAAAGAGGAAAAAGACAGAAAAAAAGAAAGAAGAGAAGAGAAACAAAGGAGGAAAGAAAAAAAACAAGCAAAGAAACAAAAGAAGAGGAAAAAAAGAGAAAGAACAAAATGAGAAGGAGAAAAAGACAAAATGAGAAAGAGACAGAAAAAAAGAGAAAGAGGGAGAAAGAGAG
>MU204318.1:3297509-3332509 GCA_017309775.1 Paedocypris sp. Pulau Singkep | reverse complement strand
AACATCTAAACCCCGGCTGTGTAGGAACACAAGCAGGTGCCTACACACACACACACACGTTCAGGATGGTCCCTGGGAGCAGTAATCAGGTTTTAATAGAAGATTCCACAGACTCATCTCAGGGATGAGTGCACTGGGCTAATTGGATCAGGGGCACAGGAGGACGAAAATCATTCCCAAAATCCCCCAGGTATGTGCCATTACATCAACGTTTCAGGAAACACCTTTTGTCCTAGCAGGAAGCCAGCGAAAACCTTCCAATCATATCAAGCGGCGGATGTCATAACTGGCATTTAGCGCTCAAATCTAGTAAAAACGGCTGGGCTGGTGAACGGCGGAGGCAGACACAGCCAGAGCCCGGAGGAGATTTATCTTTGCAATTACAGCTGCCAGAGTCATTCCGGCAGCCGGTGAAAAGCAGGGAGGCCACCGAGCATCCCCAGCCGAGGCCGGATGAAGCCATCGCAGACACGCCGCGCAAAGCAGGTCAAGCTACACTTAAATAAAGTCTGGATGTGGCGGCGATTACACGAGACACACTGACTGACTGACAACAGTGTCCGTCCTGATGTAGTTGCTATGGCAACACGTTGCATTGCTAGCTTTAACTAGGCGGCTTTTATTCGGTTTTAGAACTTGCATCCTAATGTCATCTTCGGGAATATCGTTTTATTCAACGTCTCTTTTTTACACTTGTGTGTCGTCAAATTCAAATTGTCTTGTTTAATGACATTTCCTCCATTTTCCGCCAAACCTAATTTATGAGGTTTTATTTCCCAATACAGAAATTAAATTTAACGTCTCGATGTTTCAAAATTAGAAAATTAAAATAAAAAAAAAACGTCTTAGTCAAACTTAAATGTGATTTAGCTGATAAATAGCATCCAGAACCTTCAGCATCCTGCAGATGGCGATATCACCTCATCTAAGTGTTCTATTCAAATGTAGTGGAGTCAAGATACTACAGAAAATTGTAATTTTCTTGTTGACTTTAAACGGGTGTCATCATTCCATCGTTTTCTTCCCCAATGTCTAGAGTTGATGGGATTCATCGTTCAACTGTTCATTCTCTTTATCTTAGCACTCATTTTACAAACATTGTTTCAACTCAAAGGGTCTAGAAAGCTCCATCGTTTTCTACTGAAATCACCTTCTTTGTATCTAATATACTGTTGCAGTTTAAGTTTGTCCATTTTCATTATCTGCTCTATTTTTAATGAAACCATATCAGAGACATCAGAGTTTACTAGCTTTTTAATGGCATTTCCTTGTTTCGACTCGGGTCAACTTTTATCTTTCATAAACACATACATGTAAACTAAGTTAAGTTTGTCTACTTTCAGGAAACTGCTTCCATGCTCCCGTCATTTTTTAGCTTCCACATGTAATTATATAGATTTATGTGTACAATACAACACACACAAGCGTTAAGCAGTTGTGGGTTTAAGGAAAGCTTTCAGGATCAGACTGAAAGGCAACTGAAAGAAAAGTCAAGAAAAAATAAAAGGTTTAACTCTAATAAAATTTCTTGAGAACTGAAAACATCTATCTAATACATGACGCTTACATGTATTTTGTTTTCGGCCATTTAAAAGATAAAAAAATTGAATGGATTTATTAATTTAGTGATTCTACATCAGTGGTGCCCAACATTTCATTAAAGGCGGCCAAACTTTGCGATCCACAGCAATTACAGAAAACATGTAGATATTATTACAGAAGATAATTAAAATTATACATTTTTATAATGTGTATATATAAAAATATAATTATAGTTATATACTGTATATAGAATATATAAAAATGATTTTAGTAAGTATAGTTACTAAAATGTGAAATAAAAATCAATAATTGTCAGACTCGCCATACGATGCTAATTTTCCAATGTTATTCCAAATTTTCAAAGAATGAAGATGATGGTCTGTGACGGGAGAACGTGAGCCAGGTTTTGCTCTTCGCAAAGAAAGTTTCTTCACAAATGTCGACATCAATTTCAGTCTTACTTTTTGCAAATTTAGAAAGTTCACAGGAGACAGTTCAGTATAAAACCAGTGGAGATTTTTCTCTAAAATTTGTCTTACAGAGACGTCTGAAGGTCACCTGCAACTGTAAGTGAATCAGATTAGCCCGGAATAGGCATCAGTGATCTAAAACATGAACGCTAGTCTGGACTCTCCGAATGTGTTCGCGTTGGGGTCATGAACACATGCAAATACCCATCGGTTTCCATTCTCATTTCAATCCAATATCTCGGCTGTGTGTAACCAAATCCGAGAGTTTAGCCTTCTCACCCGTTTGAATAAATCTCGTGTGCGACTCATTGAAGCTGAAGAACTTCTGATAAACGCTCCTGTGAGCATTCAAAAGCTTGTTTGTTATAACTGATGTTCCCAGATGTGCAACATAGGACAATGTTTTATCAGCACGTTTGTACATTTCCCGTAAAACCCTATGATCCATACTCACTTCATATGCAGCCTAATGTACGCCGTGGAGAGATTGTTCCACGCTTCTGAATTCTGAAACAGAAAAGAATCACAGCGTCTGAGGCCATTTATCAAACCTAACTACGGCAAAAGAACATCACTGCAATCCAGAAGCTTTCCAACAGCTTGTTTACGCGTCTCCTGGACGGGCTTTTAAGACTTGCTCCAGACTTCTGCTGAATTTCAAGCAGACCATTACAAGCAGAATCACTTGCTGTTCGGAATTTAACAGTGGTGTAAAGAGAACCTGAAAACCATACTTGAGTAAAAGTACGATTACCTTACTGTAAAAATTACTCAAATTTGTACTAATTTTATTCCTACAAATGAGGAAAAACAATAAATTAATCAATTATGAGGTTTTGTTTCCTAATACAGAATTGAAATTTAACACCTCAATGTTTCAAAATCCAGAACAAAGTAGATGGAAAAAAAAAGTCTTACTCAAACGAGCAGAAAAGTCAGCTAATTTAGCTGATAAATAGCATACATATACTTTTAGCATCCTGCAGATGGCAATATTGCCTCATCTCAAAAGATGCCGACATCATAATGTAACAAGTAATGGTAAGTGTTCTATTCAAATGTAGTAAAGATTACACTACATGTAGTCAATCACAAATGTAATGAGGTAGAGAGTAAAAGTTGCTTATATTTTAGAATACAAAGTAGCCAAAAGTAACTTTAAAGTAACAAAAAGTAAAGTCAATTTACTCAAGTACTTTACACCACTGGAATCTAATAGTCGTGAACCAGGTCTTTTCAAACCAAAGAATCTCCACAAACATATTGTGAATGTTGTAATACCGATGTAGCCTGTAAATAACCGAGCATGTGCTCTGGTTCATCTAGTCATATGACACCAATCTCCTTCAGAAGGACCATGTGACTTACATCAGGCTCCAGGCCCACGCATCGCTGGAAAGCTTTGGCAGCCCCTTCGTAGCCCTGGAGCGCAAAGTAGGCACAGCCCAGGGAGAACCACACACCCAGCTGCAGAGAGAGAGAGAGAGAGAGATTCAACGCAGCCCAGGGCGACACGGAGAGAATAGATGACAGCTTTCAATGGCTTCGCTCATCTTTTCAAGGTGTTATTGAGTCCCTAAAACTTAATGATGTCTTCTGAACCCCTCAACCCCGAGAAATCCGTCCTTTTCTTGTGTTAAATCATCGGCTTCTTCACCCATGTGCTCCGCCCAGCCTCTCTCTGGCCCGTGTCCAGGCGGCATAGAGACCCGCGGCAGGGCTTGTGGCTAGTGTTAAAGATCACGCAGGGGTCATCAACTAGTCCCTCAGGAAGATTACTCTGTCTTATTGCTGCCTGTGCTTCTACATTATGGATGAAAGGAAGGATGAAGGATGAGTACGGAGAGAGAGCCACTAGAAACCTGATGTTGGCTTTCACACGGCTGTTTTTCAGTCAACACTTCTCCATGCATCGTCCTTTTGATCTTCGAGGTGTGTGTGCGGTTCAAAAAATGTTGACAAACTTTGCACATTCACCTTAATGGGATTTGGAATGTCTCACTTTTCAAACTCCCAAGCTTTCCTTGGGAATTATGTTTGGCAAACAGGAGAAATAGTCCTTCAACTTCACTCAGTCGTCTCTTACTGATACAAAATGTAACGCTGTCATTCTCTGAAATATGTTCATTTTGGAAATTCCTCGGTTTGTTAACGTAAATGGTAATAATTCGTTTAGCAAATTCCTCAATTAATTATCGTATTACTGTATATACAGCAAATGTAACGATTAGTGTTGCCAATTCCTCAGTTTATTATCGTATTATATTCAGCAAACGTAACAATGTGTTGCAAATTCCTCAGTTTATTATCACGTTATATAGATCAATTGTAGCGACTCGTTTTGCAAATTCCTCAGCTTGATATCGTGTTATTAACAACAATTGTAACAATTAGTTTTACAAATTCCTCAGTTTATTATCATATTTTTGGCAAACACAACAATGTGTTGAAAATTCCTCAGTTTATTATCGCATTACATGTGTCAAATGTAACGATTCGTTTTGCAAATACTTTCATCAGTTTCCTCAAAAAAAAAATCCACAATGTATTATTGTTATAAGCAGCAAATGTAAATTTGTTATGCAAATTCCTAAGTTTATTATCAGTTATAAAAGACAATGTATCATTTAGTTTTGCAAAACCGAAGGTTTATCATCGCATTATATACGTCAAATGTAACAATCCGTTTAATCCATTAATTCCTTAGTTTATTGTCATTTTATACATGGCAAATGTAACAGTTTGTTTCGTGAATTTCTCTTATTATTATCATATTAATTATGGCAAACTGTATTATTTTTCCGGCGACTGTCTTTTCCCACAGAGACGACTGGCGCCGTGTGATTGGTGGCTACCCTGTGGACCAATCACAGAGCAGTACACACACACTCTAACTCACACTCCTGTGGGCCATTTTCCAGACTCCCTGTCTTCTAAACTCAAGTTTTGGACTGCAGAAGGAAACCCACCCATTGAAGAACATCCAAACTCCTTTCGGGAAGTCTTCAATGAGTCGGGATCTCTACCCTCTACACCACAGTGCAGTCTAGGTTAAGCTCTGCATGAATACCTGCATGGAGTTGATGTCCAGGGAGCGCTGGAAACACTCCACGCACTGCTGGAACTCTTTGTTGCGGAGGTGATGCAGGGCTTTGGACCTTTGGGCTCGGGCGCTGCGGTGTTTGGAGAGCTCCCATGCTCGATCATAATACTGCGGATCCTTCAGCACGTCTCCTAATAGACAATAGAGCGATGGAGTCTCCTTCTTCTCCAGCTCGCGCCTCAGAATCGCCTCGGCCTGGGAGAAAAAGCAGATGAATTTCACCAACCTGATACTTGGTAGTTTTTTTCACAAGTCTATCGCTCATAATGGCAGGTATTTTAATCAACTCGGGTATTCCGCTTAATTCCAGTAAAGCTCATCATAATATTATGGCGCTTTCTAACGTTGTGGAGAAAGGTGAACGCTTCGTACAGCTCCAGCAGGGAATTCTGGGACTCTCGCTGTCGGCCACGGTGGACGGGGGTGATATTAAAAAAGCATCGCTCATCGGCTCTGACACACAGGGATGATTAAGGGCTTTGTGAAGACGCTCAGAACTTTAGTGGGCTTCAGGGAGGTGGATGGCTCCAAAGTTCACATTTCTGGACTGACACTTACGGAAGAGACATTCATTTTTCGGAATTTCACAGCGGGAAAAATATACAAATAATGCTGTTGCGGCATTGCAATGCAGTTTTTCATTAAAAAAAATGTGCACTTATTTTTAAAAGAAAAAATGAAAAAAAAATAATAATAAATAATAATAATGTTTTAAATAACTTAAAATAATAAAAATGTTAAATACTAATATTTGTAAATTATGTACTAATATGCCATGTCTCAGATGTTAACCATCATAATAGAAAATGCACAAAAGATGAAATACTGTGTTAAAAACGAAAATTAAAAAAAAGAATTTCAACTGTTCATTCTGTAAGTCAGTTTGGATAAAAAGCTTCTGCCAAATTATTGTAATACAATGTCAGTTAAAATTAAATGTAATAAAATAAAATAAAAAGTTATAAAAATGTCTCCCAAATTGTCACAATATTCTGTCTAGTTGTGTATCTTGACTCAAGTGATGCATTTACCTATTCATTTTCTTTAACGACATTTTGATTACATTGCTAATACTGTACGTCACTTTGGATCAAAACGTCGGCCAAATACCAGTAATTAAACGTCTAGACAAGATTGACAAAATTTCCGAATTATTGTCAACATCCAATCTGTTCATCTTTCATACTATTTTAAATCAAGTTACCATTTTTTGCAAACCAATCAGAAAAACATTTAGTTCTTGCGCTGAAGAGCAGAAAAAAAAAACAGGATTGGTTTTAGAGAAATTTCTACAACACAAAGCTCTCGTGCGAGAACAAATTGAGCTGAAATGGAATAACAACCGGAACTATCTCCGTGTCCTCGTGCTCTGGAGATGCGCACTCATTAAACCGGGTCACGTGGACCATTCTGCTCCGGAATCTTCCAGCTCTCACGTCACATTCCTTCTCGGGTTTCCACTTTCTATGAATATGATCATAATACATCATCTCATTTTATTAATAAAAATAAAGCTTGAGCTGAACTGTCAGTGTGGACTCCGTCATATCTTCTCCGACATGGCTAGAAGAAAAAAAGCGGGAGAATGGGTGCTGTGTGTGTCTGTCGCTGTATTTTTTATAATATTACAGCTCAGATATGAAGTGATTGGCTGGTTTTATTGACCTCTGTGGAACACCATAATCCGATTGGAACATAAAGTCTGTAAACATAAAGTAAACATAAAAATGCCTCCTGGAAAACTGCACTGCGTGTGTGTGTGAGACGGATAAATGCCGTAAGCAAGGGAAATGTGGAAAGAACTGAATAAAACCATAACCCAATAAAAATCCAGGGTTATTGAAAAAGAATGAACCAATTTCATGATGCAATGTTCTATTTCATTATATTTATTTATTTATTGTACGACACCTTCGCACTAATATTGATAGCAATATGGTTCTTGCTTTCATTTTTACATTAAAAAAAAATTCATGACTAAAAAACTTTAAAACAAAGTCAAAGGGCAATGAATATAATAGACAAAATATATCGATAGAACTTCTAAAAATGTGATACAATCTTTCATCTTGATTTACTGTTATAAAAAAATGTAATAAAATGTAAAACCCTTTGTGGTAAAACATTCTTAAAACTTGTGTTGAAATATTTTCTGAAAGAAACTGTCGAATATTAAACCAATCGATCGCACTGAATTAAAATGTGCTTTATAGATGTATTAGTTTATTTACGTAATTTAAGTAAAAGATTCACAAAACTCCAGTAGTCACACACATTCTGATCATGTACGAGTTTGACTTCGGTTCATTGACGTGGAAATAAAAACCTTTGACGTTCCAAAATCGTGAGAACAAATTTGGTCGTCATGAAGATGCTTCTACATATCAACTTGCGACTTGGCTGGAGATTTGCGCTTCTTTTACTTGAATTGATCAAGTTGATCCTCTGAATGTATAACATTAGATAATAAAGTGATTGTGTGGTACCTTGCCGTGCTGTCCCATCCTTTCCAGGCAGACCACGGCATCTTCCCAGAGTTCCAGCTGCTCGTACATCAGCAGTGCGGAACTGGTCAGACCCAAATCAGTCAGCAAACTCGCCAGTTGCCTCTGAAAACACAGATCTGATCAATCATCACACCATCATCGTGACGAGGAAGACGCGCTTACACGCTTTTATTCTGCGCACATACACAGCACCAAACTAACTAAATCCAGCTATTATCATCATCATCATCATCTCGGTTTGGAGTTTCTTTTTGTGGATTCAAAATCTAGTTGCACACAACCCCCCCCCCCCATCACATTATCTTTCATTTGTATCTGTCTTTTTCGCTCTTTCTCGCACTCTATGTCTGTATCTCTCTCTCTCTCTCTCTTTATCTGTCTGTATCCATATCTCTTTCATTCTCCCTCTCTCTCTCTGTCTGTCTCTATCACTCTAGGTCTGTCTCTCTTGTTCTGTCTTTCCGTCCTTCTGTCTCTCTCATTGTCTGTCTCTCTCTCTCTCTCTGACTAATTGTCCCATTGTTTCGCTTTTTGTCTGGCTCTCTCTCTTTCTTTCTGCCGGTCTGTCCATCTATTATCCTGTCTCTTTGGTATATATCCTTCTCTTTCATGTGCTTCGTCCCTGGTTTGAGGAGAAGTATAGCATACAAATGAAAAGTCAAATGTAATTACAGTACAAATTGAAATAAAACCATGCTAAATGTAACTTTATATATTTATAAAAATGTTGGATGACCAAAGAACAATATTTAGTGCTGCTATACACAATAACACAATATCATCAAGTTTGAATAAAAATTAAATATAGAAATTATACATTTGTCACTCTAAAAAAAAAAAACATAAAGCTCGTTTCTTCCAATTCGATATTTTAGAGAAACCCTTAAAGACTTGAGAATCATTACTTTAGACTCCGCCTCCAACTCCTATTGGTTCACCAGGCCGTGTGAAAGATCCCGCCCATTTGGTGAGCAGATGATGGGACAGACTCCATTAATAATGTATCCACTCCTCCTTTTAACACACATAATTCATAAAGCCACTAAAAGTTAAGTGCAAGAAATGCACTAAAGCCGATAAACTGAACTTAAACAGTAATATCATTTCCTCGGCTCATAAACACCGTTTTTCTCTCAATGGAAACGCACACAATCCTCCATCCATTGTCAAGCTGTCAGGCTTCAGCTACACACACACACACACACACACACACACACACACTAGATGTGACCCGATAAAAGCCGCTGATTAAATCACGTTTACACTCGTTCTGCAATTAAGATTATTTCACACCGAGTGACAGATTATGAAACGAGGTGATGTATTATGCATTTAAAGCAGGATATTAAACAGATGTGCACTTGGGCTTTTCTCGAGACGCAAACACGTAGCTTCACGCTCTTCCGGACGCTTAATTCCAACTCAATTTCACCTTTGGGCCGGTCGGCGTGTGGCATATCACGTCCTGCAGGCTTTATGCTGAGCCATAAATCCAGATGCATCAGCGGTCCAGGTCACGTGACCCACAGGCTGCAGGAGGCGGAACGTGACGCCACTAACCAATCAGGATGTTTTATATGTGCTACATTAATAGATTTCTCTCCGTTCCCGTTTTCCTGGATTAAGTTAATTTGCAGCGCTAATTTAATTCATTGCACTTAATTGTCTTCTATTTGATTCCTGTTGGTTGCGTCTAGTTCTGCTAAGCAACACGAGGCGACACTGATCTGGTTTTGTCGAGCCCGTGCAAGGCCCAGCAAATTTGAAGCGGCTCATTTAAGGAAGGTTGGAAATAGGAACTGAGATAAATTGGCGTTGCATTCCAACCGCTTCCTTTTCGCAAAAGTTTGCTTCTCATAAAGTGAGGCAAATTGGATAAAAAAAAATCAGTAGTACATGTAAAAAACACCAAATACACGAAATTTTACCAATTTCTTTTTCAAACTCACTCTCTCATCCACTCACACACACACACACACACACGTACGTAAACATACTGGTAAATCCTGTGTATTGTGGTAATACGATTTAGCATTCTACAAAAAAAAATTTACTTGCACAAAATGATGTAATAGAATATAAAAACATTATTATTCATTATATTTTGATCTTTTGCATGCCATCCATTATCACAACTGCTTCTTCATTTCTGGGTCACAGGGAGCTGGAGCCAACAGAGGAGGCGGGTCGAACAGCTTAAAGGCAGGACAGACCAACCGAACATGTAAAAATTAAATGAAAGAAAAAATGAAACATTTTTTATGTTAATTCTGTTAACCTGTTATGAAGGATTATTATTTTTTTTTTTTTTTTTTTTATGTAACATTTTAAAAAGCGGAACCATAAACACAAAATTTATACCCAAAAATATCAAACATAAATTTCTAAGAAACAAACAAATCTTAACGTTATTTTTAGTTTGTTTGGAAATCTGGCACAACTTTCGCGTAGGGGCGGCCCGTACTCTGATTGGTGAGAATGTGATTGACAGCCGCTTGACCAGGAACCCCGGTCCGGCCCCTTTGTCAAATATTAGAACCCAATGTGGCCCGCGAATCAAAACGTCTGCCCACTCCTGGCATATACATTCGGAAAAAAACGGATACCCACGTGAGAACAACAAAAATTTTGAGTCAGCTATGAAGAAAAAATACAAAAAGTACACAACCAGTGACAACATTCTATCATAAGTGAAAAATATGTTCCAACGAGGTCTCGCGCTTCACGTGACCAGGCAGGCCGCGGCGTCTCGGTCTGATTCCCCACATTCACGCAGGATCCAATTTAAATAAACGCATCAAACCTCCCGCTGCTTTGCATCACAAACACAAGACAGCGGTGCGAGTGCTGGCGCGGCGCTTATATAAGAACACACACGGCGCTTCGCCCTCGCCGGCGCGTTGGCGGTGTTCTATTCCCCTGTCAGCCATACAAGCAACTTCAATTCCAGCTTTATTGCTGTTCACTGTTATTACACCGCGCGCGAGCAATGTCATCTATGGGACTGATCATATCAACCCTCCCTCCGTCCCTCACATCCCTCTCTTTTTTTTCCCCTTCCAGAGACTCCATCGCTCCTCAGCCGTTAAATCACTCAGCCTCTACACGCCATTTTCCCGCCTTATTTTCCCGCCTAACTTGTATTCCTGGATTCACCGCTTGACCCCGTGCTTCTGTTCACCGAGATGCTTTTCCTTTCTTTTTTTTTTGCGTTTGAGAGACGTCGATAAATTACACCGCGGCCGCTTGTTTGGGGTGATTAGCCGGTCGCACCTGTGCCTGGTAATGAGGGAAATTATGCAAGCAAATCAGATCACGGACAAATGAGTCGTTTCCGTTTCCAATCCGACAATCAGGTCCTATTAGGTGTGAAATATTTCCGACGTGGGAATTCACTCGGATGGAACTAAGTGGCTGGGAAATAAATCTGGAGTAATAATGGGGCCATTTGAATCGGGTCCAAAATAAGCTCCATCACGCATCACTACGCGAACGTTTCGATTCGTTCAATCATGGAATTTAATTCTACTGTAGTTCTTTACAAGGCAATATCGATATAATAATAAAATCATTATGTTTTAATGCCTTGTGGCTGCACCAAACTCGAGAAATAATAAAATATTGAGAATACCACATAATATAAACATCATAAGCACCTACCCTGATTTTTCCTTTTTTACTTGTTTTTCTTTATTTACAAACCTAACTTGTGACTCGTATCACTTTGATGTCGTTTTACTTAAATAATGGGTAAAAAATAATCTATTTGAGGAGAACTAGGAGAACTACAGCTCCCAGAATGCAGATTTTTTCTGTGCAGGAGATTTTTTCTGAGCGTTTTGATTGTGTCTGTTCCTTGGATTTTCATTTTCGATTGCTCCGCGATGATACTTTGGATTCCGCACTGAGCTACCCAAATGTGGTTTGTTTGTAGTCTTTCTTTGTTGTAATATAGAGTAAATGATTGTATTTCGTTTAATCTTACTTCTTCCAGTGTTATTTTGTTTAAGAGAGTATATAAATGTCTGCCTCCAAAACCATTATTTTAAGAAAAGAGGACAACGCACAGCTGCATGAAGACGACGCGTTTCACTTTATTTTTGAATGTTCCTGACTTGAAATATGTGCATTTTTTAAATCGGTGAATATAAGCTCCCCGCAAGTTTTTGAGCTTTTAAAGTTGGAAAAATGGGTGCTTATATTCGCGTAATTATGGTAATAAAACTGTCCATTAGCCCTGGCTGTATTCGGACTCCAAATATCGTGAACAAATTAACTAAAATCCACTAAGTCTTTGTTTTACCTGTAGGTCCCAAAGCGGTGGAGGACGACACGTGTAGAACATCTTCAGTCTCTCAGTCACTGGACAACTGTTCTCACTGAAGAAATCCACCAGTGTCTGTAAGATAAAAAAAAAAAAAACATTTGTAAGGTTTTTCAGAAGCTGCTTTTGGTGTTTAATTCACCATTATGTAGTTGGAGTGATTTGTTTTGTGGCTGTGCTTTAGATTGATGCAGAGTTTTACAACCAAACATATTGAGATGTAGAACATTAAGAAAGGTTTGTTTATTTACTTGTTTATATCTCATATGAATTTGGAATTTAGAAGTTCAAAACACAAACCACAGCAAGTCAAACTTGCAAAGGATTTTTGATTTATTGCGCACCAGAAGGACAAGCCAATTTAGACGGCAAGAATTAAAAAAAAAAAAAAGAGGAGAAGAAGAATCGATAATTTCCACTGGCAAAAACAAATAGACTTGCCAGCACATTCCGAAATGACACAATCTTTAGTCATTTTTTCCAACTGATGAATGCCGAACGATTTGACGGAGCGGCGTAAACGCGGAGCGTGATCAGACTCGCTGTCAGGAAGGTTCATTTGGGCTCTTTTAATCAAAAGTGGTGGAAAGGTGTTGACAGGGAAAGTCAGAATACAGACGCCATCTTAAATTACAGCTCCAAACTAAGACAAAAAAAGTACGGTCAGTAAAGAGCTAAAACATCCCTCCATCATTTACACTGCTTTTCCATTTCTGGAACTCTAGGCCTGAAAGGAAGACACAACCTGGAACAGAGGCCAACCAATCACAGAGCAGGACACACTCACCCACACTTTCACTCACTCCCACAGGAAATTATATTTGGGACTGTGAGTGGAAAACAGAGACACAGAGGAAACCGAAGCAAGAGAACATAAACTAAACAAAGGCCCCAACAGGGTCTCCAACTCGAATCTAAAAAACTTTCTTGAAAGCCGAGATACACTGACTGAAAAGATAAAACAATACGTTTTCAACTCCAGACCAAAGACTCAAACCGGCTCGTTCAATATTGAAAACTTGCGGTTCTCAATACAAAAAACAAACAAGAAAAAAAGAAAAAACACGATTTCTCAACCAGGCTCATCAGAAAACTGAATGAAAAGTAAGTGGCAGCAGACGAGAGCGAGAAACGACATTTTATTCCCACAAAGGCCTATAATCCCACAAAGACTCGGCTGGAGTGAATGTACAAAAAGCATTGACAAGTTCTCTGAAGTCTTGGACCCGTGAATGGCCCAGATTACGGCCGTTCTGAACCAGACGAGTCGGAGAAAAAAGCCATTTCTACACACACTTGAGCACAAAAGCGAGGACAGAGAAGGTACGAGTCCCGAGCACAACTGCAGCGATAAGAAAGAGTCCTGGATTAGTTTATTATTAGAGGCAACCTCACATGAAAAGTCTGCTCGATTGAAGATAAGCAGGTAACACCAGGTCACGCTCGGCGAAGCTGAACATCCACCACTAAATAAACTTCAGGAGCTTCTCACAGATCGTTCCGGGTACACGACGCGCTTGAAGAAGGGAAACATGGATTTACTAAGTATGTTTTCAGTCACACTTGGTTTTGAAGGTCGTTTTCAGACGTTGGGTTAAATGCCGACAGTAGCCTGAAGATGAGAGGAAACGTCATATAAGTCCCACTGAACTACACGCTAAAACCTGTTTGGAGGTCAGATGTTGAGCAGAAACCATCAGCAACTGATTACTTCCTCCGTTCTTACAGACACACTACACACTCCCTCCATGATTCGCTTTGTGTAGGAAAAAAAAACGGTATTTTGGTGACTGTAATTTCCAGAAATGTGACTATTTTTTCAATATCTTAGATACAAAAAATTATGTATATGACCCAAATCACAGAAGAAAATGCTATTTTTGACAATATCCAAAATATTAGTTTCCTGATAGATCCACAAAAACTTTATTTCTATAGATAATGGGAATAATAGAACATATAAATCATGTGTAATACATTCACCTGCTGCCATCTTTACTTTTGTTGGGATTGACGGAAATGAAACTTTCCTGATCCAGAACAGTCTTACTCTATTTCTGAGATTTAACGTCGCATGCGGAACTTCTTTAATTTCCATGACGTAAAATGCCAAAATTGAAATGTTGAAAGGACAAAAATTGATTATAAAATGATCCCTTGCTGCTGTGTTTTTGAATAAAGCAGATGACGGCAAGGATTGCACATCAAGGTTTTAATGACCAACTCAGAAGAAGAAGATTTCAAACGACACACAAGTCACACTGATGTGGCTACTCTAGGCTGGTCAAACTAGTTTATGGTTTATTAGTGTTATTCCTTCGCAATTTCTTATAAGGAAGCTCGGTGATTAGCCTCACCTGTCGTGGAGGATAACGATCTGCCGGTGCCTGATTAGGCCACCTGCCGCTTCCCTCCTCGACCTCCAGTGGGAGCAGAGGAGCAGGATCGCAACAATTTGAGATTAAATGACCAATTTTGCAGAATTGCTAACAAAAATTTGATTTAAAAATTGACATTGCGGAAAACTGGGGCGACTTTGTACACTGTTTGTACTGCATTTTTTCAGACTGCATTTTTCTCCATGTCCAAAAAGCTATGAAACTAATTTTGTTGTATCACTACAATGACAATAAAGTTTTCCATGTATTTGGCCCCACACTTCTCCAACTTGGACAAGCATTTGTGAAAGTTCTTTCCCCGTTATCTGTCCGACTCCAAATCTTCCCCGAGGACGGACTTCCGGAATGATCCGTCACGTCGGGTTCCATGTCGTCTGGACGAGTACTGGGTGTGTGTGCGGCTCTGCTGGGAAACACTTAAAAAAGTAATCAAAAAGTAAAGAGCGATAAGTCAAACCAGCTTATAAGGGCCCATCAGCCTCAAGTCTCCCGATCATCTCCTGCAGGCTGACGGACACATTTTGAAAAATAGCTGGCGACTCTGAAGAGATCATATCGTAAATGTAGTACTAAACCCTGAAGAACGAGACTGTTGAATCATGGAGGATCCGCACAGAGCTCGACCTAGGAACGACGCTGGGCTTTGACACGGCCTTGGCTGGAGGAAGGAATCTTCTCCTTACAATCCCTACAATAGAAGCGTTTTAATACGCCGTGCTTTTTTTTCCCCGTCTTCTAGTCATTAGTTTTCATTATCTTTGCCATTCTTTGAAGCCCGGACTTAAAAGTACAGGAAGAACTTCATTTTCTTTAAAGCCAGGCCAAAAGAAAAAGCATATTCTCGGGTCCTCAGACACTCCCACGGATGTGAAAGAAAAGCAGCCATAAGGTATCAGCGCTTGTCTGGTTTTACTGTTCTGACTTTGACTTGGTAAAACATGGAGACAAACTGTCATGACAAATGAGAGAGCGGAAATGGGAAGCAGACGAAGGGAAGCTAAACCATCCTCCTCCCTTGGGTTTATCTGTCCAGTTCCCTCACACACACACACACACACACACACACACACACACGGTTGAAATCAGGAATCTGGATTCGCAGAGTGCTTTAAATTATTAAAAAGCGTACATTGGAGACTGTAAACGTATGAATGCGTACCAGTGCCTGGAGCTGAATGATGTAATGACTGGAGGCAGGTACCACAGCAATGAAGGTCTCTACTACATGGAACTACGACAAACTAAATGCAGATTATGTACATGATTTTGGTCACTCGAATGGAAAAATTCAGATGCTCAAGGAAAAATTCCTAGGAGAAATGTGAACAAGTTTGGGGCTCATGTCTTTGACACTGAGACATTTTAAACCCAGAACAAGTTTGTGTAAAAGAATTATGGTGAATAATTCAAGGTTTTTGGCAGATGTAGTTCAATTTATTTAATTTATTTTATTGTCCGTCTACCGCTGTCCATCTTGTATGTCTGGTCAGAGACTTTGGGTGTACACTTTTTCCTAATGCCTAGAGCTATTACTTCAATACAAGCACCCCCCAGATTTTTAAGACACAAAATAAAAATTCTAAAACAATATTCTAAAATAATTAAATAAACATAGAATTTATTTAGGCTATATGATGTGATATGTGATAAAACGGGGGCTTATATTTATGTGCAATTTTTAATACAACTACATATGATCACACCTAAGTTTATGAGCGTCTGAATACGGTATCTTGACATTTCTTTAAAATTTGAATTTCTAAAAAAATTGAATTTTATTTCAACCTTTGCCATCTGTTTAATCACACAGGCACTGAACACTAACGCATTCCGGGCCTTGTGTTTCGGATCAAGATCATTTGGGAGACGTATTAAATCCATAACTCCACCTGTGTTTGCATCATCGCACGCTCCACTCGACGTGAGCTTCCTCGCTCCAGTTTGGTCCGGAGGCAGAGCGATGTCACTTCCAGTGCCCAGAACTTCGGCTGAGACAGAAGACACTGCAGAGGAAGGAAGGAAAGATGGAGACGTTTAGACGTTTCTCAAAGATAGAAAAAAAAAATATCTATCAAAGATGGAAAACTTTGTTTTAAATGATATAAAAATAAAATCTCAACACAATCTCAATAAAGAGCTGGTCATTTTAAAGGTCAAAATGCAAAAAATAGACAATTACAGATAAGCATATGATATTTTTAAAAGTGTATTTTTGTAGAGGTTTTTGAACCATTACATCATAAAAAACAATATCATTTATATAATTTTTTGATTGTTTGTATTTTTTGATTCATCGAAGAATTGCACTGTTAAAAACCCTAACCTAACTTTAACCTTAATGAAGAAAATTATTGTTAGTATATTTTAGAAGTGATGAAGAGTTTATTTTAGAGCGTAAAAATACAAACATTAAAAAAAATGCATAAACACATTATAATGATTGATAAACCAAACTTACAAGCTGTTAAAAAAATTGTATAAGCAAAACATTTTTTAAAATAACCAACATCTTTATACACATTCATATTTTAATTATATATACTGGAAATTACAAAGCAAAAAATACTAACAGCAAGTCTAATATCACTTAAAAACTAAAATGACATATGATTAAAAATACCACATTTGTCAAACTAAATAGTGCACTTCAAATCCTGAAAATTATTTTAAATGGCTTTTCAGGCTGTCAAAGCAACTACAGAAAATGGAAATAACCGTTACTGTCAAATTTGATAAAATTTCATCAAATGTAAAAAAAAAAAAAAAAAAAAAGGTTTGGAACAACATGCTTATTCTGTTGCGCCTTTCAGCCCAATAAATACTGTATTCTTTAGATGCAAAAATCATAATGTTCCTATCCGGCAAAATCCACAGCGAGCAAAACGAGCATATGGAGGTTTGCGCTCTGTACCGTAAAACCTTACACAGATTTGTCGTGACAAATCACTTACAGTGATTTTAAAAGGGGGAAAAAAAAGGCAAGTCAAAACATATACTCTTGAATCCATGTTAAAAATATCAATATCAAATATTTACAAGCAGCTGTGTAGCAGATGCTTTTACCCAAGATGCCACAGAGACCCTCTGTCAGGAGCGATTAAAGGTGAAACGGCATAAAGCGGTTCAAAACGAGGCTTTACAGCACAAATTTAGTAAGCTCCGTTTTTTCATTTAAAAAAAAATAGTTCGACTTGATGTGTCGACCGCAGAAGGCAGCGAAAGAAATCAGATGACGGGATGGTGGCGGCGGCAATAATAGAACGAAGGCAGAGAATTTATAGAAGAGCGACTCAATAAAACGCACGCAACCTCTGCGTTTCGCTTGGAGACGGACACAGTTTTTGGAAGGGAGTGAAAAGGGATTGAGAGGAGAGAGATGATCCTGCTCTTCCTGGACAGCCAGAGAAAGTATGAGTAATGGAGTATGTGTAATCAATGAACAAAAGGTCAGTTCCTGGGTATGACACACACACACACACACACACACACACCGGCCTCGTGTTTGCCCTCCTAGCCTATCCTCTCCGCATTTATAACCGGAAAGGGTGACCACTTGAGTCCCCTGACCTATACGATGGGGGGTTTGAACCATCGAGATTTATGGGAATTTCAGTTCTGCTTTGCAAAACTCCCGCTCTTAAACTTTAAAGCTCTCCCATCTCCCTTATCCCTCAAACAAGAGGAAATCTTCATCACCTACAGTACGTTTGGATAAACGCGCACAGATTTTATGTTCAAATCACATGAACAGAGCACGAGGAAATGCTGGCTGAGTTTTCTTCGACTAGGTAATACGGTTGTGTCCCATAAAGTTGAGTAATGTTTTCGGTGAAAAACACTCCAGTCTCCTGAGGGTCGTTTTCTTACTCTGGGTCTATATTTATCTGGTAGAAGCGGGTATATTTAAACCCACTTTTACTGTAACAGGGATGGACTGTTGACGGGACCAAGTTTAAAAGAAGACTAAGAAGAGAGTCTAAATGAAGTACAAAGTTAAAAAGAGAGTGTATCACATACGACTACAGTCCAAGAGTGACAGACTAAAGAAAGGTCACAGCTTATCAGTGACCATCCAGAAAAACACTGCACTCCAAGAATGACCATTCAGTCACATCACAGTCCAAGAGTGACTGATCCAAAAGAACACTACAGTTCAAGTTACAACAAAATTACAATTCAACAAAAAGAGTGACCATCTTTTAAAAAAAAAAAAAAAAAGGCTACAGTCAAGTGACCTTGAATGTCACATTATCTTGGACTGTAGTGTCAATGTCAAAGAAGATGGTCAGTGACAGTGGACAGAAGATGGAAGTGGACAGTGACTGTCAAACTATAGTCCCAGAGAAGTCCTTGAAAAAGACCATGGACCAAGACGTAGGGTCTTGAAGACTAGGAAATAATAGAGAGGGTCTTCAAGAAGGCTACAGTCCAAGCGAGATGGGTTTGACCACAGTCCGAGAGAAGAGGTCTTAAAGCGGCCAACAGTGCAAGAAAAGAGGATTTAAGGAGGACTGCAGTCCAAGAGTGGGGGTCTTAAGGAGGACGACAGTTCAAAAGAGAAGGTCTTGAGGACGACATTTTATGAGCAGTGGTCTTAAGGTGGTCTACAGTCCATGAGAAGGGGTCTTAAAGTGGACAACAGACTAAGATAGAAGATCTTAAAGAGGACTACAGTCAAAGAGAGGAGGTCGTAATGTAGACTACAGTCCAAGGGAATAGTTTAGAACTATAGTTTAAACAAAAGCATCTAAAAGAAGACTGTCTGTCTGACTGACTACCTAGAAAGTAAGAAGTGAAGGACCACCAAATGCTGATGTTATTCATATTTTTGGGCCCATTCCAATCTAACAACATTGAAACGATTGGGTTTTCTCAACATGCTTCTTATCAAGCGTCTGCTGTTGACCCGCAGTCAATATGAGCTCTTCACTTGACAACAGTTTTAACGAATCTTCAAAGTCAAAAGGGAAAACGGCCTGTATTCACAGCCCAAAATCACATTAAGTCGGAACAAAACTCTTGAGTACGAGTTCCGAAATGCCTTTTTGTCAAAACATTTGTGCTCCACATGATCTGGACAGCAAAACAGCAAAAAAAAAAAATTCTCTGTTGGTGTTAAAAAGGCCAACAACTTTGAAGATGAGCATAAAAAACAGCCTGAATTTCAGTGTGACACAAAAATAAGAGAATGAGTTCTGGTTTGCTTCACAGGAAGTCACTGATTCGACACTAGACTGATAATGAACACAAAACTCTCGCTTATAGAAAGACACAAGCATAGATTTCACAAACATTATTATGATTGTGTGTGTGTGTGTGTGTGTGTGTGTAAGTAACAAGACAACTTTAATTAATCAGACTAATGATTAACTTTGCTGCTGCTCATCTCCAGAATGGCACCTAAACCCTTTCTCACCCTCTTGAAAATGAACCCAAGTTGCCTTGGCAACAGTATCAGGAGCCATTTATATCCCTAGACCAACAGCAAACTCTTTTGGGCTTTGCAGCAAACTATTAATTCAGTTTTGTCCTCATGTATATTCCAGATGTGCCAGGGATGAGAACATCGAAAAAAAACATAGAAAAAAAACAACTCAAAGGAACCAATGACTCTCTGTGATTGTACCTACACAAAACATGGCAAACTAACATTTCAGAAAACAAAACATCTTTGTCAAATGTTGAGAAAAGGAAATATCTTGCGAGTTCTTTCTAAAAAGACAGATGAGAGCTGTAGAGCAGGAAATGTAAAAGCGGTGTAAATGAGCACTCGTGTTCAGCCGTCCACGACTTTACCTTTATTACTTCAATTACGCAGCCAACAAAACCTCCTCTTCTGCCATTTTTAAGCGAATTTGAAGCCACAAATGGTTTTCAAAAATCCATCAACTTTTTAACACCTAATTACAGGCACCAAGAATGTGAAACGTTACGTTCTAACAGAGAAGAATCTATATTCCCATTACCACATAAACAACAGACAAAATATTACATTATGGTTTCAAAATCGCGTGTGGTAAAAAGATTAAGCAAAAAACTTCATTACATCAATAACTTATTACATAACTAGCAACGGCTCACTTAATCCCAAAGAAAACGAAATTGGAATGACTTAAAGAACTAAGACATTTGACATTGAAATTATTTTCTGCATTGACATTGAATTGCCCGATTTTGATTGTGGTTGTAAAAACGATCAAACTTTTTTATCAATGTGTCAAAGCAAATACACCACTGATCATAAACGCTATAACCCTGCAGCATTAACTAGGAAAACCTCGAGTCCATCACAAATACAATGACTTCTGTTCTCAAATGTGGAAAAGTGTGAACCAAGACAATAATTCAGAAAGACAGAGAGACACACACGTGGTTATCTGCAAACCAGTGTTGACACCAGGGTGGTGAGATCAGACTATTGCAAGACATGCCTCCGAGCAAAACCATGAAGATGGACAAGTGAAGGAACACGTTAGGATGTTGGGCCGGTTGACTTGAGCGTAGACCTTTCTTAACGTTTGAGGAGGAACAGTCAACAGAAGTGACAATGCTACGCCTGAAACCATTCTATGAAGGTTCTTCGTTGGTTTTTTAGAATTTCAATCTGAAGAACAGACCTCATCTAGTCAAATTAACAAACAGAAACACATGGCTTCCTTCAGAGTGATTCAAAAGCAAAGATTCTGGTAAGGTCATTAGGTCTGTAGAAGATTTATGGTGAGAGAGCAACATAAACGCTCAAACTACAAATGGATCCCAATGGCCGACCGGCTCGGAATCTGAACAGTTCCACTTTCCAAACAGATTTGACAGCTCAAGTCTGATCTGCAGACAGTCCTCCAGCCAATAAAACGCAAACCTTAGAGAGACTGTAGGACCACATGATGATCCCAGAAGATCAACGAAAACAATGTCCAGACCTTTGGTCCAAACTTGAATTTATTGCTCTATAAACAGGAGCTCAAAGTGACAGGTCAATTTATTATGTCAGACAGGTAATACACCAACGTTCCAACAGCCCGATTAAGAGGGGACCATTCAGGAATACACTTAAGATAGCATTAGTTCCTTATACTGTTGCCAAGGATACACGTTTTTTACATATTTAACTTCAAACGTGCTGGGGAAAGAGTGGATGAGAACAATAAACAAAAACAAATACTTACCAAATAACTTAAAACGCATTGAGTCCATCAAGAGATTTCTCCCAAAATCTCAATTAGTCCAAAACAACAAGATAATGTGATTTAATACAAAGAAAGAACCATCATGAGATTGTAAATTGATCCAAAAACCAATGAAGAGATTGTGGCTTAATCTAAGAAACCATCATGAAATCGTAACTTAATCCAAGAACCAATGAAGAGATTTAAATTTATTTCCAGGAACCTGGATTGTGATTTACTGTAATGAGAAATCATCGATAGATTGTGACTTAATCCAAGGAATCATTATGAGATCGCTTATGAGATCATCATTATGAGAACTTAATTCTAGAACCAATGACAAAATTGTGATGAAATCCAAGAAACCATCAAGAGATTGCAACGTAATCCAAGAACCAAGGAAGAGAGTGTAATTTAATCTGAGAAATCATCATGAGATTGCAGCTTAATCCAAGAACCAAAGAAGAGATTGCAATCTAATCCAAGAAATCAATTCTGGTTTGTGTTTTACTGTGATCTGAGAAACCATCTATAGATCACAACTTAATCCAAGTGCCAATAAAGAGATCCAACTTGATTCTAAAGAGCCATTAAAAGATTGTGATTTAATCTCAGAAACCACAAGAGACTGTGACTTAATCAAAGGAATCATCTAAAGATTGACCTGATCCAAGTTTCCATCTTGCGTTCACCTCATTATCAGAGCGGAGATCTCAAGATTATGCAATGCTCGTTTCCCCAAAGGCGTTTTAGTGCAATTTATTGACAAAAACAGCTCACAATCTGTTTTTCTTGTGACGAAAGCCATAGCAGTCAAATAAAAGTTTGATTCGTTAGGACCTTCATAAAGTGCCGAGTATTAATTCTAAGACCATCAACTTTTGACTCAGAATTAAGTTCACATAAATATCAAGTTCACCATAAGATTGATCTTTTGATCCCTGACCATTTCTTCTTTTAAACAAAGCCACGGGTTCAATCATACATGTTCTCGCTCTGATTTTTACGATCTTCTGGACAGTTTCTGCTTTACAAGCGGCAGAAATTACCCGTCCAGTGACATTTCACATACCGGCACACACAAAATACGCAAAGAAACCTCTGGGACTCATCATCAAACAAATCAAAGTTAAAATGCTGGTGAGCGAGAACCTCTGGAGGCATTTTGAGGTGTGGAAACTGAAAACGAGAATATAATCCGTAAATTAAATTATTATTTTTTTTTATTTACACCGAGTCCATCCTTTCTCCCAAAATCTCAAATTAGTCCAAAACATTGAGAGGTTGTGACAATTTGAGAACCCATCAAAGTTGTTGGTAACATTAATCCAAGAAAATCTTAATCCAAGAAACCATTTCTGGATTGTGATTTACTGTAATGAGAAACCATCGATAGATTGCAACTTAATCCAAGGAACTATAATGAGATTGCAATTTAATTCAAGAACCATTGAAAAAATTGTGATGAAATCCAAGAAACCATCATGAGATTGCAACTTAATCCAAGAACCAATGAAGAGACTGTAACTTAATCTCAGAACCAAACTGAAAACAAGAATATAATACGTTCATTAATTTATTCGACACAAGTTCATCAAGAGACTGCTCCCAAAATCTCAACTTAGTCCAAATCATCAAGAAATTGTGACAATTCAAGAAACCTTAAAAGTTGTTGGTAACATTATCTGAGAAATCATCATGTGATTGCAACTTAATCCAAGAAACCACATCTGGATTGTGATTTACTGTAATGAGAAATCCTCAATAGATAGCGACTTAATTCAAGGAACTATAATGAGATGGCAACTTAATACAAGAACCAATGAACAAATTGTGAAGCAATCTAAAAACCATCAGGAGATCTTAATCCAAAAACCGATGAAGAGATTGTAACTTAATCCAAGAATCAAACTTAAAACGAGAATATAATCAGTACATCTATTTATTAGAAATATCCCAACAACGACTCGTGATTTTATGAACAACGATTTGTGATTTTTACTGGGCATATGACAACCATCTAACCAGCCTGCAGATTCCTGGATCCACATGTAGACTGGAGAGATGCCTGCACACACAACCAGCCAGAGCTCAGGGCGACGTGAACCCAGCGAACCACTGATGACACGCATCATGACGTGGAGCCGCGACATTGGATCGCAGGTGTAGGATCAAGCCCAGCGTCGGGGACAATCAATCAGTCTGAAGCTCTGCAGAGGAAGGAAAGGGCTTGTTGGTCTCCACCTAGAGCATCATGTCTGCAGGAAAACATCACTTGACGATTACATAAACGTTTGTGTGGAGGTTAGAAAGGCAAATGCTTTCTCACACAGGGCAATCTGGAATCCTGCTTTTATTTTTTTTTAAATTCTTTTAAAAATGCAAAATGTTGAAACATTTTTTGACTACTTTGTTTCAGCTAATAATGCAATTTGAAAAATGTGACAAATGATAAAACAATAATAACTGTGCGTACCCTATTTAAAATGTCGTTTCATACATCATTAAGCTTAGTGACCTTAGAAAGATCTAACTAGAACTCCTAGTTATCAAAAAGATAAAGAAATAATCTTACAGAAATCAAGAAATAATCTCTTACTGAGATTATTATTAGTCTGTTTGTCAAACAAACATTTGAAACATGGATTAAATAGAGCCTAAATTCCCAATGATTTTTGTTTTATATGTCATAAATATTGTATGTGGTGAAATTATTTGTGAATAGGGAATATTACGTAACTTTTTTTGCTAAATACTTCCAAATCAAAATCATACTTCCAAAACATCAAATCAGGATTCTACACTGATGCACGCAGGGAATTTGGGGGCAGAAACCATGGTAACGTCTATACAACAAAGCAACAAAACAATTCCAAAAACCTGAGGTGTTGGCAGCTGTTGTGGTTTCGGTGTTACTCGAATCCTAAAATGTCTTACTATTTTATTACATTGGCTAAATTAGCACATGCAAATTAATTGGATAAGACCAAGGTCAAAAACAGTTTGCAAAAAATTTGACAAACTTGAGTGTGAGGCTACTGAAGTAAACCTGATAATGAACCATTAATACTTAGTCCAGTTGTTGATACATTAGCTTGTGTTCTTTTTTTTTTAAACAGTTGTTAATCAGCTAAATGTTCCTGGTGTAAATGAATCATTCTCCAAATCTAAAGAAAATGTTGCCTTCATGTGTCAAGGAGGAGAAACTGAACATCACTCGCCTAATGACGCGCCGTCGGCTCATAAATAAAACTCTCGGCACGGAAACAAATGGCGCCGGAGTCAGATGCATATATCAACAGTAAACGAGGGGCTGTCTCATTAACGCACCGTCTTCAAATGCTGAAATATGAAAGGTCAGCAGAGGACGTCATCCAAGTATTACTGCAACGATACTCAAAATGCAGGATAGGGAAAATAAAATCCATGGAAAATAAATTGTTTTGCTTAGCTAACACATTTTTTTATTAAATTGGTGTTAAAGAAAATCATTTTAAAATATTGCTTATAAAATAAGAGTCACTCTTTTACGTATATAGTCGACTCTCGATGAATAAAGTCATCACACGCACATCGGAAAAGTGATGCTCGGAAAAGTGCGTTCCAATTTATTTACAGGAAAAACAAACGTCCGCGCGTCAATGTATGGTCATGAATTACCTGATCGTATTCACATTCCTCAGACAGTATTATATTCCATCATTATATTCTTGGTTTTTGTTTGTATTAATCTCTGCGCGCCCTGATTTAGCAGGTTGCCTGACAGAATTGATCAAAAACGTGCTTTTCTATATACAGCAATTGAGTCTTGACCTGCTGTCCAGATAAGTGAAAAATTCCTCATGTTTAGCGACAGCGTTTGTGTAAAAGAGACGGTTGGGCGTGTCTTTCCCTCTCTAAATAGCACAGACATTCACCCTGACATGGAATTATGTGCATTTACCTTCATTTGTTTTTTCACTTGGCGATTTATGGCAATTTCTTCTCATTCTCCCTCAGATTTTGTCCAATAAAGCAGCTTTTTTGCCCCAATAAGGCAAATTTGCGTTGTGAGTTCGGATTTGCTTTGGGATTTTAGGATTTAGTCCAATTAAGTCCAAAATTTTTTTTTTTCCTGATCTTTAGTCAAAAGAAGGTCACATGTTTGAATCCCACAACAGCAGTTGGCTGCCCACTGCTCCGGACTTCCGCATGTGTGTGTGTGTGTGTGTGCACAATCAAAATGCATATACACAACATATTCTTTATAAAGTATTTCAGGAGTCTTTTAAGCTCCAACACAATTGAACAACTAAAAGCTATTAATTACCAGTAATCAATCTTATGATATGCACAAATGTATTCACACCTCATTAAATGAAGGTTTTAAGGCAAAATTCAACTGTTGTCGTGAGACTCAGTAGGATCTTCAGTCCTGGAAGAGCAAAAGCAGCCAATAGCACGCGGCCCTTGGCCAGAGACCACTGCTGACATCACATGTATCGGCCTCGAGGGTCTCACGGCAAGGAAACAACCCAATCTAAGCAAACAAACACAAGCTCACATTACACTGCCACGGCCGTTCTCTGAGGAAGAGCAGTAATCTTCTAAAACTAGTCGACGCTTTACGTCACTTTAGCGGACAAATGGATGCAAACACGTGTGTGTGTGTGGAGACAAAAATGTAATTAAAAGCACTTATCTTCAAACACCGCTTTTGCGAACAGGTGTGTCATTTTTTACTGTAAAATTGTAGCAAAAATGTATACAAGTAAAATAAATGCGAACATGAATATGTGTATGTTGCTTTGGATAAAAGCATCTGCTACATGACTGTAAAATATAGTGAAGTGTGTGAATATTATACACACACACACACACACACACAAGTATAAATGTACACACACTCAAATTTACGATACAAGTGTGTGCGTGTGTGTTTAAAGATTGTCACATTAATGCGCTTTTATCAATTTGTGTGTAAAGAATCATCAATACATACTTACAGTATACATATATGGGTGTGTGCATAATTACGCACACTTGCACAAATACACACAAACACACTCATTGTGATATATGAGTGTGTGTGTGTACACAACATGACTGATTCTATAAACACACACACACACACACACACACACAGAAACACACAGTTTGCTTTGTAAAGATTGAATAAGCGCAGAACCAACTAAACGGGTTTTCCAGCGCAGGTTTTAATATGCGCGCGGGAACCCGGGATTGATTTCTGAACGCATGTAAACATTAGAGTCAATACGGGGAAGTGTATGATACAGCAAATGCTCAGTGAAGCCCGACGCGCCGCCGTAATGTGCCACAACAAATGGCTTGGCAATGATTAATGGCTTCTTGTCCTAGAAACGTTCCATTCGATACAATCATTATTGCCTATACGTGCAATAGGATTTGAGGTCAATCGATGACTCGCGGTCATTAAAAGCAGAAAGGAAATCCACATCACAAGCCATCCATCGTCAGAAACACGCAGAGTCATCCTCCGCCGCGTCCGGCCTTCACGAGGAGCCATTACAGCAGAAGAACCAGCTTGTGGCTTTCTGTGGCCGCGTGGAGAACGCATGCCAACTCCACCGCCAACACTTTGGATCTGAAAAGACTTCATTTCGAATAAATCCAGCACCACACACACACACAAGGGTCCAGAACTCTTTGATGTCCTTTAATTGGGACGCCAACCATTTATTTAAAAAAAAAAAAAAACGCATGTGACTTTGGTTTCTGGCTCACGTCTGCACATGCGGATCATCTCAGACTTTAGTTTGCATCAATAACCTCATCCTTGAAATAAATAGGATTTACTTTTTCCATCGCGGTGCGGAAATGATTCACTTTTTCCCCCCGTTATAGTAAAAGTCCCACCCAGATAATCCCCGTTTATCTCACTTTATGACGCGTGTAGCTGAAGATTCATCAACTCCGAGTCAATGGTCCACAAGTTCAGGTCCCATTCAAACTTCCTTAAGAATAAACAGATTTTATTTGAATCAAACAAACTATCGAGTTCTTTAGTTCTAATTTGTCACACTTCTTCATAAAATTGTACCCGAAGCAAACACTTTCCAAAATTTCTAAAGCCATAAGTAAAACAAATATTGTAAAGTCATAAAGCCTATAATGCCTACAGCTCATTTATTTCTCAAGACTGAAACGGCAAATACGCTTAATCTTTGGGAATAATTGTAATTGGCCAAAAGCTAAAAGTCTACCTTAGACTAAGTGCAAATATTAAACAGACAAGATGAAAGTAGCTTGAAAGAAAAGACAGTTGTAATGGTTTCAAAAATAATGAGGTTGCGCTCAAAAATAATATAGAATACAAGTTGGGTAACAAAAGAGGTCTAATGACAATAGCGTGTGTGTGTTTAAATGTGCATTTAATCACAAGCATGTACAAAAGTGATTAAAAAGTGAAAAACAGAGAGAAAAAGAACCCGTGGGCCTTTCTGCGGTAGAACTGAGGTTAACCCAAAATCACCGGCTTGATTCCCAGTTATTATTCATGCCAGAAATTAAAATGCACAAATGTTGTTCAAGTTTGGCCAATTACAGAAGAATTTGACCATTTCACTTTTACTGACTTTTAACTTTTAAAAATAGGGAAACCTAAAGTTAATACGTTGTACTTTTATTTATATTATTATAAACTGAAATTTATTTAAATACCCTTTTCACAAAATGTTTCACATCATTGGCGTTTTATTTGTTTACTCCATTTATAATATTTATTCCGATGACTGTTTTTGATCCATTTTTGATCAATTTAATTGTAGATCAATGAAAATATTAAATCAAACAATTCAAGTTCAAGTTCAAGTTCATTTGTATAGCGCTTTTCTTAGTCCGAGAACAACGCAAAGACGCTAAAACGGTTCGAACAACGTCGACACCGTCCTGGTGAAGACTTAGAATTACACTTTAATTGTTTTAAGTCTAAAAAAAGTCTTTCAATCAATTCTTTTGCTGAGTGAGTACATTTATTACCGGTACTTGATTTGTACAGACGATGCCATTTCTCATCTAGTGGTGTATTACACTTAAAATATATCGGCTTATTGTGTATATATAGCATCATAAGACATAAAATAAAAACAGTTGGCGGGAAGAATCGGACCCAAAGTCAAGACCCCCAGTGTGGGTCAAAAAATGTCCAACATAAGAAATATTAGAAAAAACATTAGATAAAAAAAAAATGATTCGCACTTTGCTCCATAAACATTACAGCAAGCTGGAGATATGCCGCAACTGAGAAGACATTGCCGTCAGACCCGTTTGTAAAATAATTACCGAGCGCCGCTGAGCAATAAAAGCACGTAAATAATTGAGCTGGTAGGTGGGCACAGTTTGCCAATTTCCAATCTCTCTGTATGCTAATCTGCTGTTTGTTACAAACGACGTGGAATGCAGATGTCGACAGTTTCGCTCTGGGCACTTGACTGCACTTACAGACGTGTTCCTGGCCACGGGGTTTCGTTCCCAGCACAAAGGAATGTGCCGGATAAGCGGAACATACTGGATGTGACGCTAATAAGAAGAATCACACGTTGAAACAGCGGGACGTTCGCGGCAGATTAAAGGAAGTGACCCTCGGGGGAACAAGGCAAATTGGCTGCGTGTACGTGGCGGCATTCGACTAATTCAATTACTAGGAAGCGGCTTAAAGATCATCGAGGAAGACAATGAGGCCTTCTGGCAGAAGAGTGACTTCATTAGGTCCCAGACAGACGCTTTTACTCGCCTCACACCTGCGAAGCTGCATAATAAAGTTTCGAATGATCTCGCTCGACTGTAATGTGAGTTGAGCAAAAGATTGGAAGCAAAACGGGGAGTTTCCATCCCGTCCATCATCATCATCATCTAGATAATGAAGTATAAAGATGTAAAATAAGGATTTGGCCTGACATTATCGGGAAGGACTATCAACCACAAACAGAGAAGATTTATCTACACAGGCGTGTTCATAATGTCGTTGCAGGACTTTTTTGAAACGCTTGACCTGACCAAGTGGTTCGTTTGATGCGTTTATATACTCGACTAGACATAATGTCTAAATGCAATAAAAGCAGTTTATCTAGTGCATAAAGAAAAACTTGCTTCTTGATAAGTTCAAGGTCAAGTTCAAAACAACTGAAACTGGATGAAGAAATTATGTGAGAGCTGATCACATCGTCTTTCTAAAAAGAAGACATTGTTCAACGTTTTATAAGTGTAAAATGCCTATGAAAGATAAAAGTAGACACAAGTAGAAACAAGGAGAGGTTAAACTGAAACTAGGGGAGACGGTGGAAAATGAAGCCAAAATTACAGTGATATTTACAATCCAACGTACAATACATTTCTGGCCATATTATAGGTCCAGCAAATGTTTCAAACAACGTTATCTTGACTTAAGAGTAACTTCTTATGATATTTTGTCATTGATATTTGTTTTTGAGTAACACATTTTTGCTCAAAAAGAGATTATTGGGAAAAATCTAAATGAGAAGTGTTTTTGAAGAATTATGAGTTTTTTAGTTCTTTGTCTTTTTTTTCACAATGTCTTCATTTTCATCCACAACTTTTTATCTCTAAGGAAATTAAGGAAAATTTAGGCATTTTATCAATGGCTTGCCAATCTGTTAGAATGTTTCCAATACATGCAGAAAAATATTCCATACTAAAATTCAAGAGAAAGAGTTTAAAGGAAAATTGTGCAGAAAACATTATCAGTCTTGGCCCAGTAAAGTAAATGGCTTTTACGCCTTAACCAAAATCCCTTCCAAACAAAGGCCAAGGAGTGTTGGGACGTCCAGACAATAAAGCGGATGGGTAGCCATCTTGTGCTTTGTTATTCTGATGATATCATTGGAATCACACCCGTGCAGATGCATATGTTAACTTCATCACTGCACAGAAGCAATACAAAGGTCTACAACAAATGCAAATGAATGTTAATGTAGACGGATTTTAACTCGGGTTGGTTGATGATAACCTGAATACCAATTTCCCTTCACTTCCCGCAGCGTCTCCGTCATCAGCTAAAATGAACTCATCTCCAATCAAATAGACTGTATAACATTTTATACAATCTTAATCCTTAATAAATCTTTGGGTTTAAGAGTGATTAAAATCTTATTAAAACTTTTTCTGTCATGTTTTAATACTTTATTTCAAAATGTGTTTTATTTTATTAAGACAAAAAAAAATGTATGGTGACATTTTAAATAATTTTCAAAGGGGGAATTTAATATGACATACCAACAATATGAGACATGATCATAGAACAAATTAAACTCTAAACTAAAGGTACCACAGTATTTCTACTTTGTCTGTGGTTACCAGTGCGTTTAGAAGTTCGATACAACTTTACCCACACAATTCCTTGGTAAAGTGAGTGAGTTTGTCAATATGGCCACTAGGGGCAGTATCAAAATTCAGCTCTGCATTTAACCATCCAGTCAAGATACACACACAAAATAAAGTGAAAACACTCAAACCCGGAGCAGTGGGCAGCCTTATAAAATAAAATAAAAAAAGTGGACAGGAATAAAAAAAATATATTAATTAACAACACAGGCTTCACGTCTAGGCTTTTCAATATCCAACATATCACGCAAAGCGGCTTTTCAATATCCAATGAAAATTATATTGTCGAAATTTCCCAGATCATCCACCTTAGGTGAAATATAAATATAAATATATAAATATTTTATAATAATATTTTTACAAATCAGTATATATTTTTATAAATTTATATATATATATATATATATATATATATATATATATATATATATATATATAAAATTATCTGTCAAGTGCTTTTTCTTGGGTTTTCAAGTTGCTCATCCGTCCAGAGTATTTATATTTGAAGGATGTGAGACAATGTCCCATGGCTTAACCAATAAAAACATGGAATTCGTTGGTGGTTTCCAAATATCATGGAAATGTTTTTTTTGACCAAGTGTGAAAATCAGGGTTTTACTGTGTGTGTGTGTGTGTGTGTGTGTGTGTGTGTGTGTGTTATTAATCACAGTAGAAGAAAACTGTGGCCATACCGTAGTAAAAGCAAGTAGCTCCTCATCGTTCATTTTGTGAACTGGATTATTCTTCTGAAAGTCGATGCTAAAAACAGAAAAAAAAACCATTGTTAAAAAACATCCCATTAGATTATCCAGCAAGTTTATTCCGAGAGCAGTGACTGATTTGTATTCCTAGTTTGTGTCAGTTCTTCATGATAAACCTTCAGCAGGCTGATCACATTCCACCGGAAAGTTCCGCCATAAGCCGCATACGTGTAGTTATGCATGAGAGCGCCAACCCATGGTCCATTATTCATCCTCAGCCATCACGCGGCCCAATTAAGGTTGCGGCCTGCATAATTACAACCTGCTAATTATACCACACCTGCAATTTGTCTCCAGGCAGCAGCCGGTCAGGACGATGACCTTTCAACAGCAACCATGCTTAGATAGTTGCTACATCATTAATTAGACAGCAAACCAGAAGAACCCGCGCTGGAGCGGAGAAGAGGGTGGACGACCAAACACTTTGCACTCAGAAATGTAATTAATGTGCAGATATTTTCCTCATGGGTGCAGAAGGTTGGTGGAGCACTTATCAAGGGCTTCAACACGCGGCTCTCTAAAATAACAATGACGGCAACTTCATGGACAAAGCTGAGTGGCGCTGAACGCTGATTGGAGTGTTAGAAAGCCTCCAAAGAAAGAGCTTTTACGTGGCATCTGGAGAGCACATGTAGTCTTCAACTGTAGGATAAAGATGCCCAGTGCATGTCTAGAAGTCTTAAGCTATAGAATGAAGATGGCCATTGAAAATCTGGAAGGCTTCAACTCTAGAATAAAGATGACTAGTATACGTCTTGGGGTCTTCAACTCTAGAATGAAGATGCCCAGCGCACGTCTAGAAGTCTTCAACTCAACAATAAAGATGATCAATAAGCATCTAGAAGTCTTCAACTCTAAAATGAAGATGACAAGTACACACCTTGAGGTCTTCAACTCTACAATGAAGATGACAAGTTCATGCCTTGAGGTCTTCAACTCTACAATGAAGATGACAAGTTCATGCCTTGAGGTCTTCAACTCTACAACAAAGATGACTAGTGCAAGTCTAGAAGTCTTCAACTCTAGAATGAAGATGCCCAGTGCACGTCTAGAAGACTAACTCTAGAATGAAGATGACTAGCACACATCTCGAGGTCTTCAACTCTACAAAGAAGATGACTAGTACACATCTTGTGGTCTTTAACTCTACAATGAAGAGGACTAGTGAATGTCTAAAAGTCTTCAACTCTACAACGAAGATGAGTAGTGCACATCTTGAGGTCTTCAACTATAGAATAAAAGCTGCCCAGTGAACACATAGAAATCTTCAACTCTAAAATGCAAATGATCAGAGCTCATGGAAAAGTCTTCAACTCTAGATCTAGTGGATGTCTAGCGGAGCAAATATAATGCATATTCACAATTAAGGTCAGACTCACCACATTGCCAGAATGAGAGCTTGTTCCTCAGCGCAGAGCTCTGGGACTTCATGTTCAGAAGGTTCTGCTAAATTGATCTGGTTGAGGACGGTGTCATCACTCAGCTGGTGATCCTAAACACATGCCAGTCAGGAATGAGAAATAAAGCATCCGATGAGACCGTCAGAGCATAAACGGCCCTCAAGGGTCCGCAAAGCCATTCTAGATCTCACACCTGTATTTCTGGAGCTTGGTGCGTGCGATCCGACAGCCATTATTCAGCCGTGACATTTATGTGCACGCCAACAACAAACTGCAGAAGACGCGAGGCAGATAGAAACCGTCTGTGCGACACTGAGGTGACGGGACAAATTTCAACTTAGCAAACTAGAAATATAACTTTTCTTTGCGTTTCTTTTCTTAGTGCGTTTTAAAACAAAGCGATTCCGCGGGAAAGGCGTTTGGAACTCATTAAGACTTTTGGTTCATATAGACTTGTAATTTGTAATAACTTTTAAGTACAAACTATTATATAATTGTTAATCTGATAATTTGGGGGGAAATTAGGCTTAGGTTCAATTCACATTTTAATAATCATGTCAGGCCTGTAACTTTTGAATCACACACACACACACACACACACACTCGCCAATCTGATAAGCAATAACACGAGCGCTACGGATCTTTTCACACTGACTCCGAAAAACTGAAGTCATTCTGGAAAATCTGAGACAAACAGATGGAGATAACGTCTGGAATTTTCCATAAAATCTTTGTCTGTCCCCAATTTGTCATATTTGCAGCCAAAGCAGATAAAACCAAGCGCGGCATTGCCACTGCGCAGATCAGCCTTCAAACACCATCCAAAAATGTGCAATAAAAGAAAAGTACAACCTCAGGGAGGACAGACGCAAAACTGAGCGAGAATACGACAGATGGAAATCTGCATAAAACGTCTGTTTGTGACCTTCAGCGCTGTCAAAGATCAACCCAAGAACTAACGTCGCCCCCTGATGGACGGGCCATGCATGACACCCTATTGCCCCTCAGAAACCATAAACTGAATTTCAAGCAGCAAACTCATGATTTCTGGCTGACGCTGGCACTAAACCACACAGAGGATTCAGTAAATACCTTGGGAAGAAGTTCTCGAGGTGTTGGTGTGACGGAGAGGCCATTAAAACAGGGATCGTCCGAGTCGTCCTTTCGCTTCACGTCCAGGATGAGTTGAGCCAAGAACTTTTCCTGAAAGCGAGTTCTTTTCCCAAGAGCCCCTGAAAGAGCCAACCAACATTCACACCACATTTACTTATTTGTATTAAACTGTAAATGTGTGCAACTGTGACCGGAAAAGCTAATTCCCCCCGGGGATGAATAAAGTAAAATTAAAATTTTTTTTTTAATCTACCACAAGGTATGAAGCTGAAGCAGGCCACATTGGTTTTCTGTCGGTCGTTTTTATATCAGAAGTGCCAGTATTAATGATTGATTCTACCTTGATGGGGGAGGGGTCCATTTGCATAAGGGGGAGTGTCTTTTGGCTCTCCAGGTGTACATTTCATGAATATTACGCATAAACCAGTGCTGACAGAGAAACTGTCTTTACCTAACGTATTTTAATTATTAATAATAATAATAATGTATATATAATACATAATATATATATAATACATAATAAATGTATATATCAATTATTTTAATGTTTATGACAACATAAAATGTTCACATATTTGTGAAATAAACACTTTAGCGCACAAGTCACTTAAAAGTCTATTCAGGACTATGAATTACTACTTTGACTACTTTTTTTTTTCTAAAACTTACAAACTTAATTTTTTTTCCCCATAAAAAATGATAGAACATATATCAATTTTGCCCACATATTATTGTGGCACAGATCGTGCTGAACACAAAAACGGAACTTTTTGGCCAGTAGTACGTTGTAAGTAGATGAAATAATTATAATACACAATAACACATATCAAATATAATAAACAAATATCAGAGCAC
>MU204318.1:3286405-3297409 GCA_017309775.1 Paedocypris sp. Pulau Singkep | reverse complement strand
TTCTAAAACTTACAAACTTAATTTTTTTTCCCCATAAAAAATGATAGAACATATATCAATTTTGCCCACATATTATTGTGGCACAGATCGTGCTGAACACAAAAACGGAACTTTTTGGCCAGTAGTACGTTGTAAGTAGATGAAATAATTATAATACACAATAACACATATCAAATATAATAAACAAATATCAGAGCACATCAAAACACCTCAGAAGCCCAAAAACACCTTCAGACTCCAGAGGGTCAATTCTTTCCTTATCCACACAAAGGAACCGCTTTACTCTTCACGTACACATTCACACAATCAGCTATGATGGCTACAACAGTTCCATAACTTTTCTATCAACACAATCACACAGCCTCCACAGACATGATCTCTTTTAATGGCACACGGCCTACCTGTCATGTTAACCTGGAGCCCGGACAGCTGGCGGGCCGACTGGAGGTGTTCTTTGGCCCGGCGGTACTGGTAGTAAGTCAGGCTGGTGTAACTGCACTCCAGGTGGAACTGCACGGCCAGACGGCGGTGTGTGTTACTGCTGAACAGCTCCTGACGCTCACACACTACACAGAAAACACAGCGGCTTCAGGCGATGGCGGCGGGGTTGGAATTTCAAACTGGAATTTGTATTCGCTTCATTTTATTTATTAATTTAAATATTTAAAAATGTATTATATTAATATTCCATATGGCTTTCCTGCCATAGACTTATACATTATAAATACTGAATGTAACTATTAAACTAAACAGAGCCTTTTTTTTAACTAAACTAAACTGACATTAAATTCTGAATATACGATAATGCAATTATTATCAATTATCAAATTATTTCTGTGACAATATTCAACTTTTTTAAACTCAGTTATGCACAAATGAGTAAAAAGCTGACCAGACTCTAGTAAGTCTGTACACTGTATATTTGAGTACAAGGTACACAGAAAATCCCAAAAAGGTTATCAAAATTGAGTGCGTTTTAAGATACCAACAGAAAATGCGTCTTGGATGTAAAAAAATTACTAGTTTTTTTTAACACCATTTGCAGATACAATTCTTAAACATCACATTTTATTAAATAAAAAAAAAAAAACATTAAATAACGCTTGTGAAAATGCTTCACATTTCGGTTTAATTTTTTTAATTTTTTGTTTTCAATCTTCACCGTTTCGGTTTGAAACATTTGACAATGTTGTCCAGAATTTCACTCTTTACATTTAGCACGTGCATGTATCTACAGCGTTATAGTTTACGCAGTCCAACGATTCCACAAGCTCACTAGGAATCGAACACATGTGCTCCTGCATGTTCTATTCTTTCCATCCGTCCACAAGTGCTGAGCCACATCCATCGATGTTGCATTAATGCAAATGATAATGCTAAAGGCTTTCAGAACGCCGAGCTAGTAATCTGCCCGTGACCTTCAACATGTTCTGCCAGAAGATCCCAGTGATTTCCAGGCCATTCGGTGGAGATTACAGCTCATTTAGCATATGGAAAGCGGTGAGCTCTCCTGTTTGTCATTGAAGGCCACGTCTTCTGGATTTAACTGCTTGGACGGAGAAGAATTACCGTCCAAACAATCTTCTCTCTTTTTTAAGAGATGGGAGTAAGTACGAGTTTTGACGACCTGTTGAGAACAATCTCAGCACTTGGGAAAAAAAGTACAAAAAAAAAAAAACTAAATCACCAACTATATTGGTTTAGAAGATTTATCTTAGTCAAAGACTGCTCGATACCCTTTTCGTTGATAACCAGACATTTTTCATTAGCTGTTATTTTAACATTATTTATTCCAAAAACATGTTGTATAGATGACGCATTTTGCCTATTTAATTGCAGCAGAAATCCCTCTTTCTAAACAATGATCTCTCCTTTTTAATATGGAGTAAATATGAGTTTTGACGGCCTGTTGATGACAATCCCAGCACTTTTAAAAAAAAAAGTATTAAAGAAAAAAAAAAAATTACAAAAACCAACAAAAACCAAATCGCTCTGTCCAAACAATCATCTCTCTTTTTAATGCGACGGGAGTAAATATGAACGTTTTGACAACCTGTTGATGACAATCCCAGCACTTTTGAAAGTATAAAAAAAAAAATTTGCGATTCATCCTAGTCAAAGCCTGCTCCGTTGAAAACCAGACATTATTTATTAGCTACTTTATGAACATTACTCCAAATATATATATATTGTATAAATGACGCGATTTGCCAATTTATTCGCAGCACAAATCGCTCTCGACAGCTATGGTTAAAAAAAAACAAAAAACAAAAAAAAAAAAAACATCTCTACCCATGAATATTCACAATATTTTTCTTGGAAAGCGTCGGGTCACCTCTAAACCCGTGTTAAGTCTCCACTGGACCAGTGAAAATCCAGCGCTGGTTTGACATTTACTAACCACGGTGATGAAAGACCTGGTCCAGTCTTCAGTCACCCATGTAACTCGCCAAATGTAAACGCTGATTAAAGAATAATTCACCTTTATTATTTACCAACTCATAAAACGCTTCATTGACTTCAGGTCAGTGATAAGTAAGAAAAAAAAACTACTCGGACAAATGCGTTCGATACGTAAAGCCCATCGAGATCAGGTCCGGTGGTTAATCTGCAGCGAGTGAATTACGAGCGCCACGGGTTAGCGCTGCAATGTGTTTAGCGAGGAATCTTCTACAGCGTGTTTGAACTATGGCGCCATATTTACAGTATTTTGGACCGTAGAGTGTTTATGTTTACATTACAGAAAAAAGAAAAAAAAACAACTAACATAAAAATGCTGAGATTTTGCTTACGATAAGACGGGTGAGATTTATCCGCCTTATATTTGAAGGCATTCTGTGAACTTTACGTTTTCGTGCAAGGTCCATTTTTATGTGTATGAGCCTGGAATTTTTAACAGAAAAAAAATAAATAAACAGCAATTACGGAGGGTTGAGTCTCCTATATTTGTACAATACTGAGAAAAACAAACCCCTTGAAACTAAATAGTCTGAAAAACCGTAAATGTAATTACATAGTCATTGCGCAAAATTAGCCGAGCATTTTATACGTCCAGTTGTGGACAGAAATATTAGAAAGCGTCCTTTGCAAAATTACCAGTGTAGAAATGGCCGTAATGCTTAATCTCAACTGAATTAAAAAAAAAAAAAAAAATCTTGAAAAATTTAAAAACTAATTTAAAACGACTTTTTTTAATAAAAAAAAAAACAAAAAACAAAAAAAAACCCTTCTATCACCCCCCCCCCAACGAAAAGCATTTCAGTCTACAAACACTTTCTGTGTGAAGTCTGCCAAGCTATTTATATTGAAATTGTGCTCTGATTACAGCATTTAATCAATGCACAGCACTATTTTGTACAAATTTCAGAGTCGCTGAAAATGCAAAGCAAACACTTCAGATGTTGTCGTTTGAAAGTTCATCCTCAATCCATGTTTTCCCTTTAGTTTAAGTGCGACTGGCTTTCACTTGTGAACAGACGTACCGCGTTTGTTCCACCGGATCAATAAACACTTCGCCAGTGCTTATCGATTAAATCGCGTTCAGTCGATGCTAATTCTGAAACTCCGAGACGTTCGTATTAGCCAAGCGGACTTAAAGACGAACTCCCTCGTTATCCTGAATCACACGTGCGCCTAGATCAACAATAAAAGATGGAGAGAAAAAAAAAAAAAAAAAACACCAATTGGCGAGGAACAAAAAAAAAAAAAAAACAAAATAACCATCAACTGCCGAGCTGGAGCAATGCTGGATGAATAATTCATTCCGAGGAGAAACAAAAGAGTCATCTGTTCGCTTTCAGATGAAACAAAATGAGACGGATGAGTGCAGCCACCGTGGAGACGCGCTTCCCTTAACACCATCATGATGGACATCAGCAGAACATCAGCAGCCCAGCATCAGCGTGGACACACAGCAGAAGATGCAGGTTGGATGCTGGTCCAGTCCGAGCGTCAGGAGCTGATGCGTGTCTGATTAAAAGGCAGCGCAGGAAACTCATTCCACAGGCACAGGAACCCAATTAAGATGCTGCTTTGCTGCGCAGCTCGTCATTTGGACCAGGATTCCCTGCGGAATTCACATTAACATCCAAAGCCTTCAGAGGAACGAGTCAATATCCTGCCAGGAACGCAGAGCAATCTCGCCTTCTCCACTACAAGGACTTTGCCAACGCACTCTTTGGTTCCCACGAGGTGTAAACGTGGCACAAACCTTCCGTTTGCGTGGAAATTTTCGATATTTTAGAAATTTTGCGTTGATTCTATAGCAAACATCTACAAAGCTGAACATCTAAGAGAAAACCTTTGAGACGCGACATTTTTTGTTATCCTACTGCGCGGGCCATCACTGAGACTTGATGTTCTGTGTTCACCGGTTTTCGTTACAATCAGCATTTAATTTTTTTAAAACCAAAAAAAACTCACCACTTTTGTTTGGTTAAAGAAAAGCGTGGCCTTTCTATCAGCCATTTTGAAGGCTTGGGCTGAGTTCATTTTGGGCAGTGGGTGATGGTGGTTGTTTTATTGCAGATGTATGTTTTGTCTCCTGATTTGGCTAATTCTAATTTATTCCTGATTTATTTAGATTCTGGTTAGTTTGGTGAAGTGTACTTATTACCTGTTCCCCATCCGGATCAAAGTGGGTTTGCCCAATCAGTTTAGGCGGCAAAACGGGCCTTTAAAAGCCAGTCCATTTTGATTGTGAGGGACAGGTTAGAGTGTGTGTGGGCAATTAAGCACACACATATACACATGTATAAAAATCCCTCAATAAAAGATGTGTGTGTGTTAAAAGTGTTCTGACATTTATTTAACAGTTTGACCATGAAGTCTAGACTTTAAATCCTAAAGTGGGGACATATAGCACGTGGGGACATTTGTAGGGACCCCACAACCTAGTACGTTTGTTTACGAGGGTAAGCGTGGGACTTTGGGTGAAGTTTTGGTTAGGAATGTGATGTTAAGGTTAGTGTTATGGCTAGAGTAAAAGAATGCATTAGGCCAAAAGTCAGTCCCAACATTGATATACGTGTGTGTGTGTGTGTGTGTGTGTGTGTGTGTGTATAACAATAGTCTTTATAAAAGCTGGCCAATGTATCATTCACAATGGCAATTTGGCACCAGATTTGACTTTTGACAGCAAATGTGTCATGTGACCTCCAGACTCGCCCCTTTATTTCTGAAGATGCTCCATCTCCTTTAAAATAGTTTGAGTGGATTTGATTATTGTACTAAACTGCTAATAAAAAAGGTTACACGTCAATTCTGTGTATAACAAAAATAAACAATGTATAACAAATGTATTGATTTGCCTTTCTTTAATCAAGAGATTGTTAAAAAAAAACATTACATTATCATCATATGTACACGAACATGGCTCACTTTAGAATCATAGTGAGGAGAAATTGTGTAAGAGGTTTAGAAAATTGTGGAAGATAAAAAAAAAAAAAAAAAAAAAAAACATTAAGGGGTGACATCAAACTCATGCTGACACACACACACACACACACTTGACATCAGCTCCTTTTAACAGCGACTTGATAAGAGCTGACAGCCGTGTCATTGCTTGGCTAAAGAGCGTCTCACGAGTCCCTTCAGCACCAGAACCATCCCTACTCACCAGCTCACTTAGCATCATTCACAACAATTACAATTACTACACTGTATATTATATAAACAAACAATTAATTTATATATACACAATATAATTTTAATTGATTGCAGTGTAGTCAATTTATGTGTAGAGTGTAATGTCTATGAGCATGCATGTTTATTTACTTATTTACATTTTCTTACTTGTTTATGCATATAAAATATTCTCATAATATTCTCTAAATATCTTCTTTGTATTATTTCTGCTGATAGTTCCCTGCTGTGGGACAATAAAGTCTTCAAAAAGATTTTCAATATTTGAGTAACTTTAAAAATGGGGTTAATAAAATTGCACTGATTTCAGTGGCCATTCTTGTGAGATCGTGAAAGGTGTGAACCAATCAGAACTTGAGAAAACAAAAACATCTGGAAAAAAGGCAAAATTTTTAGTTAAATTACATTAGTTAAAAAATTAGTTAAATTACATAAACTACAAATGCATTAAAAAATTACAAATTCTTAATACAAATAAAAAAAAAATCTTAAAAAATCTTAAACAAAAAGAAATACGATTATGAATAACGAAAAACACAGCGGGTCTCAAACTCTGCTTCATGGTGCTGTGAAATTGTGTTTGGAAATACTTACATTTTGACGACGAAAGTAAATGGGATTCACTTTTACTTTACAGTCATTTGGCAGACGCTTTATCCAAAGCGACTCACAAAAAGAAGAGCAAATGAAGCAATTTGTCTACAATAAGCTACAGTAGATGTCTACACAGGCTATATAAGGAAATATAAGGATTTGTGTGTGTGTGTGTGTGCTTCTTGCCTTTCTCTATGCATCGGTGCGTCAGGTTGCAGAGCTGTGGCGATCTCTCATCAAGGATCTGCTGATGCAGACTGACGTATCTCAGCGTCCACCAGGGCATCAGCTAGTTACACACAAAGCAGCGGTTTCACTGGGAGCAAAAGCTTCTGTGTTTAAGCCGCTGATCGATAGTGAAAGCGAATCACAGGTATTTCTCCAGACGTGACACAAATTGCGGCTGAAGTAGCTGCTAAAAAGCTCCATGCATCACTCCAGGAGTGCGCGCGTCAGAACGTCTCACACACACACACACGCTGTAAATTAAAGTCTGGAGCAGAAAGCGCCGCCGTCTCTGATGAACTGCGTTGCTGGACGCTTTATCACCTCCCTGTCATTCGCTTCAATAATATTGACTGTGACGTCCGCACACAACAGCGCTTATGCTGCAAATGACCCGATTACATTCAATATGTTAAGTACAGAAATATCTGGACTATCGATATATTTATTACTATAAATTAGCATCAATACACACAGAATTCCATATAAACATACACCCATACTTTATAAGTTTATATACACGTGTATTTAAATGCATGCATGTATACCCACACACACACACGCATGCAAACATTTACATACTTTTTTCACGCTAAATGAAGACATATATACATGTGTATATGTAATATATGCGGCTTATACACACTAAAAACCATTAAAATGAAAAATTGTCAATCATTAATAATCATCATAAATATAATGAAATCTTAAATTACACATGTTAAGGGTCAATTGTATAATTCTTCATTTCATTAAAAAAAAAAAAAAATATATATATATATATATATATATATATATATATATATATATATATATATACACACACATATTTTCAAACAACTTTCAATGGACAAACATATTTTACTGTCCAACATGACAAATAAATCGGAGTTACTCAGCTGTGTTTAGACGAGTTATCAGGGCCACACAACTAAAATGTTTCTAACCTATAGAAGCCAGCAAGCAAACACAAACACACACCTGTGTTAACAGTGTTATTCTGTAACCTGGAGTGTGTTATGTAAAGTGAGAGAGAGTGAGATGAAGGACGCCACGAGATCATTGGTAACATTTTAGAAACTGCACTGTCACTTCCTGTCCAATTTCTAATAAAAATACTAATTGTGTATTTCTAATATTAATAAGTGACATAACATTTATTTTTTGTTTAACACACATTTTTTTCTTTCTTGTCCTTTTCAATGTTCAATGGTCCAATAAAGTATAATTAACATCACACATTCAAATGCGCACAATTGTCATTCTGATGTTTGATTTGCTCGTGTTGATTTCTTTTGAGTAATTACCATCAAAATAAAGATTCTAAACCATTAGTTTAATTTACATTTTACATTGACAAAATAGGCGGCAAATATAGTTGATTATAGATCAAGCGCAGGAACACGAATGCGTTTATCATCAAAATAAAAGTTCAGAACAAATAATTAGTATGAAGAATAAGAGCAAGTAGAATAAAATTAGAAAAAAAGTCTTATTTACCCTGAAACCTAGGACAAAATTGTCTGCGATTAAAGTTCTAAATGAGATCTGTGCAAAAAGGATAATAAAAAAAAAAAAAAACAGGGTTTATAAAGCATTATAACAGACGGCTATATGACAAATTAAAAGTAGTCCAGCATTGACAACTATAGAAAGCAATACACAATATCTCTATGATCTCACGATTCAACACCTTATTATTCAACATACCGTAAAACCTCTAATAGAAGGCCACGGCGAATTATTCTTCAACTCTTCCGTCATGGTGGCGTTCTATTAGAGGTGGAGTTCTATCAGAGGTTTCACGGTATATTCATTTTTTCGCCACATTAATGTATTGAGCGTGATCAGAGTTGGTTTGGCGCGTCTCACCTGAAGCGTCTCCAGCTCAGCGGCGCAGTGGACCAGAACCACTCTGCTCAGCAGGAGCAGGAAGGGGTTGGAGACCAGAGCGTAGACCGAATCTCCATCCAGCTGGAGGCAGGAGAGCAGCGCCGTGTTCACTGGAGCAGACTGCACAACACACACGCACACACACACACACACACACACGTGTTTTCAATGGAAGCTACTGTGGCTTGTGTGAATCAGCACTAGTCTGCACTCGTCTTAAAATCATGCTTTGATTTTGATCGCAAATTAAGTATGGAAAAGATGGAAAAACTAACAATAATAGTCGATCAATAAACATCTTGCCATTTAGACCAACTATATTGAAACGTCTGGAAATGTTTGTCAACCAACATTGTCCAACAAAAATGCCCAACCTCTAATTAAATCCAATTTAAGTTCATGTTTTATTATTGAAATAAACTTTTCATATAACAGTGCAACCATTTTGATCTATCCATCTGTTAGTCAACACATTAATTTTTGTATCGTTTAATTTCAAAATGATTTTAACAATTAACATTGTCTTTTTTTATTATTATTCATTCAAAAACATTTACTGTTAGCCATATCTGACTAGTTTCACTTAAAAAAAGATGTATTAACATTTTCACGTCAACTTTAGTGTCTATTTTGAGTGTGTAAACATTTGATTGTAGAAATGTTTTGAGTGTGTGTGTGTGTGTGTGTGTGGGGGGGGGGGGGTCCAAACATTTGAGTTTTGTCAATTCAAAATTTTATCGAAACAATTAAAAAAAAAAAACTTGAGTAATTGCAGCCTGGCACAACAAAACACACCAATCAAACGCTGAAGCCAAATCCTCTGAAATGAACGATCCCCACCACAAACGTTCCACCTCGGACACGGGGAGAAAAACTATCCACTCCGAGCAGTTTGTGCATTATTTTGTGGCTCGTTCTTAAGGAAGTGTGCGTCCTCGCTGGGGAGTCTTTTCCAGGGCCCGCGTCTCTACACTAAGATGATAAATCGGCAGCTTAAGGAAAGGTGTGAGACAGCAGGAAGCATCTCTGGGGGGGGGTCGGGGGGGTCTCGCGGGGGCATTAGGAAGAAGAGTCTCTTCACCTCCGCATAATGAGGAATCCTAAGAGGTTTCATTAGCCGTCCTGCAGGCTTCACCTCGCTCATTACCTGCGCCCGTCCCGTAATATTACATCAGGACCACCAGCGCGGACCTCCATTAAAAATGTGCTGATGTGAACAAATAATCCACCGTTCTGATTGGCTGGAAGGAAGCATGCGGCCCAAGTGCATGATGGTACCTGGTTGTGCCACAAGGCCTCGGGCAGGAAGTCCGACAGCTGGAGGTCCAGAGGTGGTCCGGTCCAGTTACTCTGGGCGAACAGATTCAGGGAGGCGACGGCCAAAGCCAACAGAACCACTTCTCTGCAACAGGTTTAAAAAACAAGCAGCATTTTAGTGCGGTCAATCCCATCGTCACAAGCTGTTGTTGGATTTCTGTTTGGATCCTAAAAAACTAACTCACAAACACCGACATGTTACAATTACAATGACTCATTAGTAGCTTAACCAATAGAGCTGCTGTTTGCAACAACCAAGGTCATGGGTTCGATTCCCAAGCATGAAATTTGTGTCTGCTTCCATTTATAAGTAGAAATGTGTTTTAAATTAAAGTGTCTGAAGTTTTTACAATGATACAGATTTATCGAACCCTGCAGTTTTCAGAGATTATGTGTTTGCAGATTTAAACCCAAAATGTACCAAATGTCACATTTTAATGTGATTCTTGAAAAATGTGTCATTTAAGCGGAAATACATCAGCATTTACAATCTCATAAAAACACATTTAAAACAGGATATTGTTTCGATTATCTCACCAAAATATGTCGCATTTCAAATACGTATTCAATTTTTGCAATTATTATTCACTCATTATAATTCAGGCAAAGCAGCATCTCCGTGAAACCCAACAGAGAAACTGAAGGAAAAACGGCAGCAAGCAGACATGCCAGAAAGGAGTAAAGCACTTGAGTAAAGTAACAGTCCATTTACTCAAGTATTGTGGCCGCTCTGTACTGAGTAGTGAAAACTCTGGGCAGACGAGGTGATATCGCCATCTGCAGGATGCTGAAGGTACTGGATGCTATTCATAAGCTAAATTGCCTGAATGTGAATTAGCAGTTGCACTTTTTTACTTTTTTTTTTTTTTTTTTTGGGGTAAATTTTCCTCTGCCATTTAGAAACACTGAGGTGGAACAACCAGGCAAAACAATTTAATTAAATACAATACAAAAATCTGTAGGTGGTGAGGGTAAAGTGTTGTAATAAAATAACTCGATAAAATAGTGTCCAATAAAATACACCTAAAGAATAATATTTAGCAATGTAAGATGGGTTTCTGCAGCTGATGTAGTGGCCCGTTTAAACGTCTCTACACCATTACTCACTTTATTATCATGGTCCGAAAGAATTACGTTGCTATAGGTAAATCAGCGCACCAAAATATGTAAAGCGGTAATATGATACAACATTTAAACTGGCAATAGAAAAAGAAAAAAACAACGCAAAATGTCCACACGAGTCTGAAAATTACCGCAACAAAAAGCGTATCGTTTTCTCAAATTCACAAATAAATGTGACATGCTGGCGGTACAAACTGATCTACAATTCAT
>MU204318.1:3263787-3282081 GCA_017309775.1 Paedocypris sp. Pulau Singkep | reverse complement strand
AGAGAGAGAGAGAGAGAGAGAGAGAGAGAGAGAGAGAGAGAGAGAGAGAGAGACAGAGAGACAGAGAGACAGAGAGACAGAGAGACAGAGAGACAGAGAGACAGAGAGACAGAGTAGGGGTTGGCAGTAAATAAGTGGGTTAAAATTCACATCACAGTATATTCTATTGTCCAGACGGTACTGGTATTATGTCATTGTATTGGGGTGGTGGACATTTAGTACAATTAGTAGAGCTTAGTTACATTAAAAAGAGAGAAAATTTTGAATTAGAACTTTATTTAAAATAAAAATGCCCTTTTTTTGTGTTTGATGTTCGATTAGCAAAGTCTCGCCGTTGTCATTAAAAGTTGTATTGTACAACTTGGCACAACTCAATACTGGTTTTCACGTTCAAACCGGTTTACCGCCCACCCCTAAGAGAGAGGGAGAGAGAGAGAGAGAGGAATAGAGAGCAACGAAGCACATCGATGAAAATGAATTTCCCTGTTCAAATCTACAGAATCTGCCTCCAGTTCTGATGGTACACGCAGTCCATTAAGCAGAGAAGAGTGCAGGAGGATGGATCATGCATGAAATGAGCAGCAGACATTATTGTAATAAACAAATATGTAGATATAGAAATATCTAGAACAGCTCAGTGTAGTGCATTATTCATTCATTATTAATAACGGAAAATAGCATTGATTATTAGTAAAATGAGAGCTACTAATATTAATACCATGCTCATTATTACAGAAATATGTATAATTTCCGGTAGCTTTTAACATAATTCATCGTAAATGAATAAAAAAAATAGCCATTGTTTACCAAGGGGTCGATGACCTTTGACAGACAGATATATGTATAGTATATTCAGATGGTGCATGATATTAGCAGCAGAAATTACTGATAAATGGAGATGAAGCGTATTGCACAACATTAAAATAAAAAGTTGTTAAAATAGATAGACAGTATTTAATAGAATAATACATAGACAGATAGCAAAGTATTTAAAATAAAATAGACAGAAGTGACCATTTATATTATACACGCTTGAGAAAAAAAAAAAACCTCTTAGAAATACCATTTATAAATAATGTTTAAATCCTATCCGGATAATCGCTATGAATTGCTTTGTAAAATATGAATATTTCAAGAACACAACACGCGCGTTACATTTCAGCACAGCAAATGCTTTGATTCGTTTGAAGGAGTCGACTCAGAAGAATCAATAGTACGCACGAATGGAAGCGATTCAAAAAGAGTCGTTCCATTTCCGTGGCCAAAGCAAATGTTCTCAAATCACTTCAAACCCAAGTTGCTCGCTATATTTACCCACGCGTGTACACTTTAATTAAAAAAAAGATTCACTCAAACGATTCGGCGGATGCTGCGCTGTCGGGCAGGTCGCTTCGCCCCGATGATTCAGTGTTGCGGCATCGCTAAACAATGACAGAGAAAACACTTGTCTGAGCGATTCCTCGGGTTTAATCACACCAAATAACACTTCGGCTTTCGCTAACACGCGGACAGAGAATTCACGTGCCTTCGAGCGCATCCTGTCAGAGTTATCATCGCAGCATCAGCATCATTTCCCCGTCAGAACAGCGTCTGGATGCAAATCACAGCGCGTTCGAGTCCCAATCGTCCCGTTCGCTCACCTCGACATCATCGCGGCTCTTTGACGCTCGCCAGCCGGACATCGGACGGACAGAAGTCGCCGTGGACATCAACGCGGCGCGTGTGCCTGTGCGTCGCGGCGAGACGTCAACATACCTGCGGCTTATTTAAACCACGTGAGACGCGTCCGCGGACCGTTACCCGGCGACGCGGAGAAGTTCGAATCTTTAAACACAATGTCAACAACCGCAGCTGGGAAATCCTCTCGACGCAGAAGACACGTTCTTCAACAAACGGCAAAAACTAGACATTTAATTCCACATTAGCACAGACATTCGAACCCACCAACCTGTGTCGCCGAAGTCGCTCGGATCCGACGCCAGTCCGCCCAGTAACGCCGCCTCCATCTGCAGCATCATCCGCCGCTTCGGTTGACTCGTGGCACGGAAGCGAATGCGAGACGCGTCGCTAAGGGCTTCAGTCGCTGGTGTGACACGCAATCGCTCTTATTCTTGCTCGAACGCGTTGCTTTACCGTCCATGTGCCGCAATAGTCATCAGTAAGCGGCCATGACAGGAGCGCGTTGCATTATGGGAAACTTAATGAGGCAGCAAACATAAGGGAGTGTCGAGATGTGACCTGATCGTTAGAGCAACGTAGAAGTACAACGGCGTCGTAAATCAAAGGGAATTACCGTACGCTTCAAACGGGCAATGAATTTTACACATCTGTGTTATAATAGTGCACTCTTATCACACGGTTCTATTTATACGCAGAACACCGCAACTCATCCATATATTACAGTGATTCGAAATGGTGAAATGCTGAAAGGTGACATTAATGCTGAGATTCCCTAGAGCTTCCGTACTGGTTAACACTAAGTTCGTTTCCCAAAAGACACAATTTAAACTTAATTTTATACATTTAAAGTTAAAATACTTTAAAATTAAAATAGTCCGTTTATCCATCAATCAATTCATCCGTCTATAATTATCTTTCGATCTGTCTGTCTATCAGTTAGTAGTTTGATATATAGATTGATAGATAAACGGAATATTTTAATTGAAAGCAAAATTTAAATCTATCCATATATTTTGCAGCTTTTTGTCTGTCTAACTTTGTTTCTGTCCATCTATATCTGTCTGTATGTGTATCTATTCAGCTATCCATCTTTACACAGTATATCTCTTTTTCTCTCTCAACTATTGTTCTGTCTATCCACACTATACTGTAACTAACTGTTTGTATTTCTATCAAGCCATTCATCTTTATACCGTACATTACACCTTTATCTATCTATCTATATATTTTGCAACTGCTTATCTATGTCTAAATTTGTCTCTTTCCGTCTATCTATATCTGTAAATATATGTCTGTGTATCTATCCAGTCATCCATTTATGCTGTATATGTCTTTATCATTCTCTCTCTCCGTATCTATATATTTTGCAACTGTTTATCTATGTCTATATATATATATATCTTTATCCATCCATCTATCTATCCATATCTGTAACTATCTATCCAGTTCACTATCGATATGCTGTATATATACAATACATCTCTTATCTATCTGTCTGCCTCTTTTCGCAAGTGTTTATCCATCTATTCATCTAGCTGTCTGTCTTCATCTGCACACACACATCTTCTCAACGACCAGCGGCGGTGTTATTTCTATTAACATTTTCAAATAAAGTTTGACACCGAGGTGTGAACATGACGCTTCTGAGCAGATGAAGAGAAACGTGCAGCAGATGGAGGAACCTGAGGGCGGCCGAGGAACCTTCTCACACTGGGGCGCCGGGGGCAACAGCAGAAGGTCAGTCCCTTTAAACAAACACCCCGATGATTCATCTTGATTACAGCGAGTGGCAGAGTATCGCCGGAGTTCCGACAGTCGTGTGTGTGTGTGTGTGTGTGTGTGTGTGTGTGTTCGTCAAGCCTGAAGGACGCATCATCACACGCGCGCGCACACACTCACGTGCATCTTATTAGAAGTGACCATAACGGAAACAGCGGGCCGTGACATTAAACACGACATTAAGCAGAAGCTCGGATAATCTGCGCTCGCACTATCGTCCCCTGATGTGTTTCTGCGCTTCCATCCGACAGTTCCGGTCCGTAAGTGACATGACTTCCGGTAGCGACTCGTCTGTCGTCTCTTCTGTCGCTGTCACATGGTCTGAACTACTGTAATTCTCACAGGTTTACATTTACTGGAAGAACTTGTTCACAAACATGTTTCATACTTTTTTAAAGCATTAAGAGAAATGCTAATATATTAAAATTAAATGTATGTCTCTGTCTCTCTTCCCATCTGTCTGTCTCTCCATCCAGTTGTACATTTCTATCTTTCTTCCGTCCGTCTCGCTCCATCCCTTTGTCATGTCAATCTCTCTTCCATCTGTCTGTCTCTCTCACACCATCTATATTTGTTCATCTCAATCTTTCTTCCGTTCGTCTCGCTCCATCACTTTGTCATGTCAATCTCTCTTCCATCTGTCTGTCTCTCTCCCACCATCTATTTGTTCATCTCAATCTTTCTTCCATCTGTCTCTCTACATCACTTTGTCATCTCAATCTTTCTTTTGTCCATCTCAATCTTTCTTTCGTCTGTCTCCATCCATTTGTCCATGTCAGTCTTTTTTTTGTCCATCTCAATCCTTCTTTCTATTTATTCATTGGACTCAATCTATTTGTCCATCTGAATATTTCTTCCGTCTGCTTCCGTTTTAACCTCACTCTATCTTTATCTACTTGTCTGGCCATCTCTGTATCTCCATCGATCTGTTTTTATAGTCTACTTATCAATCGGTGACATTCTCTCTCTGTATCTTTTCATCAGTCCGTCAGTCTCAGATTCTCTCTATCTCATGTTCTCTCTATTTAAAGTATATTGTCCATTTCTATCCGTCGGTCCATTTTATCCATCATGTTTTTTGGACCATCCATCCATCCATCCATAACTTCGTCTCATCAGCATCACAACCTTATTCCATCCCGTTACACCTTTGTCACGCAACTTTTCAGAAGTTAGATCATGGCATCGGCTCTTCAGATGGACGTTCAGTGTGCAGATGAACTAAAAGCATTTGGGCCGTTTACAGCTCGTGGAGACGGTGGGTGACTAAGCCTGGCATGAAACCCGAGAGCACACGACACTGGTGTGATTCATCCGCCTCACAGCTTCCTTTCACTATTATTTTCCCACAACATAAGCTGCCAGATCTTTGCCTTTGGGACCCGGAACATCCATCTCTCGGTTCCCCCTTGATCTGCATTATTTAAATCTTAAGCACTGTGTGAATTTCTACACAGGCGATCGATGAACTCCAGCTCCGCGTGGTGAGGAACTATGCAAAAGCAGCTCTTGATTTATCTGGCCGGGCAGTGGAGTCTCATTTAGCCGAGTGTCAAGCGCTCCGTGATTGAAGCCGCTTCTCAAGGTCTCCAGTGTTGCCGCCATCACAGCATCAGCACCACACCGGACAGAACGTCTGCGGAAGACAGAAGACCACCGGACTCGCCTTCTGTTGACCCTTTTATCTTATATAGTACACCATAAAAATAGTTCGACATCATTATACCCACTGCTGCATGTTTCATCTTCAGCAAGGAGAGAGATAACTACTTTATCCCCATTTTCTGGTCACGCTGAGAAGATACTTCTAAATCTATCCATCCATATCTTTTGGCAACTATTTGTCCATCTATATCTTTCAGTAACTATTTCTCCAGCTATTCATCCATATTTTTTCTTTAAATACTTCTAAATCTATCTATCCACATTCTTCTGCAACTATTTGTCCACCTATATCCTTCAGTAACCATTTCTTCATCTTTTCATTCATATTTGTCTGTAACTTTTTATCAATCTTTCCATCCAGATCTTTATACAACCATTTCTTCATCTGTTCATACATATTTATCTGCAACTATTTCTCCATCTATCCGTTTCATTTTTTCTCTATAACTATTTCTCCATCTATTCATACATATTTTTCTGTAACCGTTTCTCCATCTATCCATCCAGATCTTTCAGTAACTATTTCTCCAGCTATTCATCCATATTTTTTCTTTAAATACTTCTAAATCTATCTATCCACATTCTTCTGCAACTATTTGTCCACCTATATCCTTCAGTAACTATTTCTTCATCTTTTCATCCATATTTTTCTGTAACTTTTTATCAATCTTTCCATCCAGATCTTTATACAACCATTTCTCCATCTGTTCATACATATTTATCTGCAACTATTTCTCCATCTATCCGTTTCATTTTTTCTCTATAACTATTTCTCCATCTATTCATACATATTTTTCTGTAACCGTTTCTCCATCTATCCATCCAGATCTTTCTATAACTATTTCTCCATCTATTCATACATATTTTTCCGTAACTATTTCTCCATCTATCCATCCATACCTTTTGCATCTATATATTTCAGTAACTATTTCTCCACCTATTCAACCATCCAGATGATTTGTTTGATCTCCCCATGACCCAGAAATTGGAAAAAGCATGTGTGTAGAATGTATGTATGTGGTTACATTTATACATCATTTTTAAATGTCCATTGTAACCATAGCAACCCACATCTAGAAGCCTCCAGGTGATGCAATAGACCACCTGGCCTGCAATAGCCAATGTTCTGCTAAAGAGATGTTGGTGGTGACAGAACCAGGACCAGTGGACCTTGTTGTTACAGCAAAAAGTTTAAGAAAAACAATGATGTATGGTGCTTGACCTTACCTGAGAAACCTTTGACCTTCTGGAACAGTCTGCAGGCTTGTGGAGACGTCCTCACCTGACCACTGGAGTCTCCTGGATTCCTCTCGCAGTTTAGGAGGACGGACACTTGAATGCTGTGATGTTCCGTGATGTCACAAGACTTTTCTGATTCCGATTCTGATTTATATTTTTTATATATTCTATGTATTTAATATTTTTTTTGTATTCTAATTTGTATATCAACAATGTGCAATATTTTTTCCATGCATATTCTTTAAATTAATTTATTGTTTACCATTGTGGCTGCTGCAAAATGTAAATTTCTTATTGTTGGGACAAAGGTTTTCCTCCTCTTCTTTATATTTTGGTCTTTTGGATAAAATAACATTATTGGCTGCACATTTTTATTACAACACACATCAAAAAGGTTTAAATGTCCGCTATTGCTGCTTAAAGCTATATTGGAAACCTAATTTTTAAGTGGGAAAGTTCCCAACATAAGTGCATAAAAATACTTGGGAATAAGCGTCATCGCATTATTTTTATAAACCCGTTTAATTATATGTGTATATATATATTAAAATTTTTGAAATTATCATCATCATCATCATCATCATCATCATCATCATCATCATGTCGGTTTGGTAGGGAAGTTCCATGGTTTGTAATAGATAAATGAGCCACTTTATATTTGAGCCAAAAATATTTGATCTGATTGGCTGATACAAAGTCTTGAACCCCGCACTCACTGCTTGCAGCTATATAAGTTTGTGAAAAGGTCAAAGAGCACGAACACTTCTTTTAGGCATTGTGTGTGTGTGTGTGTGTGTGTGTTACATGGCACACAATGTGAAAGTGACAAAAACTTACAAACAGCCAATCAAAACATGATGGAGCCTAATTGACGCCACAGAAAAAACCACACAGATGGGCATTAGATCAGCTGTTTCTTTCGGCCGCAGCGGCAATAAAACACGCCTTGGTGTGACCTCCGGCTGATAAAACAGGCGTTTAGCGTGTTTACATGATCTAACAGGGTAATTAAGCAGGAGGCCTTGTAAAGCAGTTTTGCGGTTTGCCGTGTCTCAGCGTTTTTTGTGCACATGCAGGGCTTTGTTCAGATCCCGCCACTTTACGCCGTCACGCCACTAAAGCTCCTCCCGACTGAAAGGACGCGCCTAATTACAAGTAAATGTCAGAGTTCTATTAGCGCCGAAGCCCCTCGCACTAAATGCAGATGCACAAGGCCTTCTGAAAGACGGATGGGAGCTCGGAGGACAACAGCTGGCTTTCATCCGCAGTTCCACCACCAAATCTTCGGCGGAAAAATGCTGAAACAGGCTTTACGTTCAACTTCCGCGCGATAAATCTGAAGCGAGTCGACAGATACGGTCCCTGTGCTCACGTACGGCCCTCGGAAAAACATCATGACCTTGCAATCCAGCACCAGTCGACGTGGAGAAAACCATCGAACATCAGTGTGGAAACAAAAAAAAAACCAAAAAAAGATGCGGGTCACAATTCAAAGATGCAGCGGTCAATTTAAATCTCAGCATCCAGTAAGTGTGGGGTACTCTAAGCTCCGCCCCATGTAAGAGTAGCCAGGATTTTGGGAATTGAAAATTATTTAAATGTGGAAAAAAGTACTCACTTTTTTTTTAACATACAGCCCCCGAAAAACCGTCCCCACCTTCCATGTCAACGAAAGTGTGAAAGTCGTAGTAGTCAAAAGCCTGTCATAAAATTCTCCTCATCTAATCAGAGTAGAGGTCAATTAACTTTCAGAAAAATCTAATTTGTAGTAAATGTTTGAAAACTGTAATTGGAAATAAATCAAACTCGGAAAAAATGGTTACTTGGTTTTGCAACTGACCACATTTTTTACATTTTCAAAGTGTAGTTTTCAAATTCTTTATAGTTTCTAAATAAGAATAGCTAATTTTTTATTTATGCTTATAAATCAGCACAAATGTGAAAACCAGTTGCAAATAAATTTACAAAGGAAACTTTTTCTTAAATAAATTAGATTATATACATAGAGTCAATTTTCAAAGAATGCCTTATAGATATAGTACAGTTGTCTCAAATTTGGACCTTTGGGCGAAGAAGGTCTACATCTCCCGAACCAATCATCTTTGAGCTCTGTAAGCCCCACCCTCATTTGAGAATCATGCAGAAAATAGGAACAAAAATCCATGAACCATTTATGAAATATGTTTTTGAATTGGTAAAAACTAAAATAATGGTGAAACAGTTTTTGCAAAATGAAGAACACTGGGGGAAAAATTGTTATGTTTCGCGACTGTACGTTTTGATCAAAAAAATTATTATTATTTTTTTTTAATTTCATTGAGACGAGTTCATTTTTATTGACACTAATGTGGTTCTATAACACCCACGGCCTCCAGGAAAAACCCAGTGACCTTGCAATCCTTCACCAGTCAACATGGCAGAATCCATCTAACACCAGAGTGTGAAAACACCATGTCGTGCCGCGGCGGCTCATCTCGAGATGCCGCTCTCTGAAAGCACTTCCTTCAGCTCGGGGCTTAAATACGCCTGATCAATAATGGATGGGATGTTGAGTTGCACACCTTGGTTCTTTCATGCTTCTCTGTGGATTTTCAACCCATCTGCTGTTTTCCAGACAAGAAAAACAGCAACGGCAGCATGAGATCGATCAAGATCTCTAAAAGAGGCCGAACAACCTTCGACTTAACAGGTAAGCTGTTTGGAATGGAGTTTTGCTTCGTCCTGATTCAAACAGCTTATCTGTAAAGTCTGAAGTTGTTCTACTGTTTACACGTGACTTTGGTAACTAGTGAGACTTGTGCTTACGTAGATATGGGGACTTGTTCGTTAATAGTTAGAGGACTCATTCTGTAGTGGTTATGGAGATTTACACTAGTTTTGGAGACTCATTTTAGCAGTTCTTCACAGAGATTCACACTTTAGAAGTCATGGGGACTCACACTTTAGTAGTCATGGGGACTCACACTTTAGTAGTCATGGGGACTCACACTTTAGTAGTCATGGGGACTCACACTTTAGTAGTCATGGGGACTCACACTTTAGTAGTCATGGGGACTCACACTTTAGTAGTCATGGGGACTCACACTTTAGTAGTCATGGGCAGTAGTCATGGGGGCAGTAGTCACATGACTTTAGTAGTCATGGGCACTCGGACTTTAGTAGTCATGGGCACTCGGACTTTAGTAGTCATGGGCACTCGGACTTTAGTAGTCATGGGCACTCGGACTTTAGTAGTCATGGGCACTCGGACTTTAGTAGTCATGGGCACTCGGACTTTAGTAGTCATGGGGACTCACACTTTAGTAGTCATGGGCACTGGGACTTTAGTTAAGAGGACTTGCGCTTTTGTGATTATGGAGACATACACTTATTTTGGGTACTTGTGCTTTAGTGGTTATGGGGACTTGAGCTTTAGTGGTTATGAGGACATACCCCTTAGCAGTTATGGGTACCCATACTTTAGTGGTTTTGGAGACTCTAGATTTGTGGTTAATGGGACTTGAGCTAGTGGTTATGAGGACTTACAACTTAGTGGTTATGGGGACTTGTGCTATACTGGTTAAGGAGACTCGTGCTATAGTAGTTACATGGACTCGTGCTGTGGTAGTTATTGAGGAGAAATAAACACACTCTCTAACAGAACATGCAATAATAATATTTAAACATTAGAAGTATTGCCTTGTAATTAAAGTAATTTCCGTTAAAATAATCAGATTAACACTAAGCTAAGACAAAAATAGGAACTTACACATGGCACCAGACCGGCGTTAATAATATACTGAATAGTCAAACTAAATGTAACTTTCAACATCTGTGTTTCTTTAACTTGTAATGTCTTGTAACTTGTAAAAAACTTCTAAAAATAGAAGTTAATACTAAAAACTCTCACACACACACACACACACACACACACACACACACACACACAGATAAAAATAATGCATAAAGATATTTAAAGATAGATACACACCGAGATGGGAAAACGAATACATTTACGCAAGCATCCGGACAATGAACAAAGACAAATAAGACAAATAAACAGGAACACACACACACAAATGAAAGAGAAAAAAAGACACAAAAAAAGAAACAAACATACACTGAAAAACAATGAACCACACAAAGACAGATCCAAACATTCACACATACCAAATCCATCACACACACACACACACACACACACACACACACACACGCACACACACGCACAAAGCCACATGTGTATATCCGAGCAAAGTAAAACAGGTTGCATTTATTAAACTTGCACTTAAAAGCAGAGAGAGGGCAAAAATAAAAGGTGCAATTATTGGGCCTGAAACCCGCGTGTCCGTCTCAGGCTCTTAAATACTTTACTGAACGCAGTAGATCATCACGTACAACTGTTCCTGCACCAACAGTCCAAACCAGAGGAAGAAAAGAAATATCAACAGAAAGAGAAAACGGGATCTGGTAAACATTCTCCACTAAAGGCAGTTCCCTTATATACTCTGATTTTATCTCTCATTTCACTTACATTAACAAGTCGAAGAACATTTCAATCAGTGGTTATTTAACAATCGGGAAAATAAAGGGTGAAAAAGCACAAAAAAAAAAAAAAAAACAGGTCGAAACTCTTGTACAGGTTAATAAAAAGATATTTTCCTGTGTTTATTTGGGTGGAGACGGGAGGAGGCGGGTTGGTCTCCGAGAATCGTCCGTCCTCATCTCTCCTCGCCGGCTATTACATAAGATTCTTACATACAAATATGGACAAAGAGACGACTCACACAAGCCGTCCAGTCTTTGAATAATGGCTAGACAGTGGTGAGCATGGCGATCATAGCTGACCGTCGCTGCAGTGGGCGTCCGGACTGTCGGCCTGCTTCTCGGCGTCCGCACCGGGCAGCTCCTTGACCAGGAGCGAGGAGGTGTTTTGGGGGAACTCCTCTCCATCCGGCTCCAGGCCTTCGGGACAGGGGAGTTTCAGGAGCTCCTCTCGGAGCTGAGCCGTGTGTCTCTGTGGAGACAGTGTGGTTAAGCGGGCTGGTTAGCGCTAGAGACCCCGTAATAAATAATAACTGGAATAAATGTCACAATTCTTTCACGATTAAGGATTTTTTTTTTCCTTTTAATTTTAACGAATTAACCTGTTTGGTTAAGCGGGCTGGTTAGTGATAGAGATGCACTATTCTAGATAACATGAAGATTTTTTTTCCTTGGAATTAAGATTAATTAAGATTAATTAATTTTTTTTTTCCTGCATTTTAACGATGTAACCAGTTTGGTTAGGCGGGCTGGTTAGTGCAATAGACGCACAATTCTGGATAACATGAGAATCACATTTTTTCCAGCTTGAATAAAGAATAAAGATCATGATTGCAGAATTATTTTTCATTTGAAATGTTTAACAGGTTAAATAACAGGAAATATTTTGAAGGTTATCAAACAGCAATGCAATAACACAAATTACTCTTTTCGTTACATTTAAACAACTGTAATGGAAATAAAATGCCATGTAAAGTAATGTAAAGAAAAAAAATCTTTATAATCATTTTTATATACGCTAAAATTACTTACAAATGCTCAGAACTTGAACTAAATCTTAAACCGACTGAAGTTTTAGGACCTGTCGTGGTGGGCGGGACGAGGGCGGGGCTACACGATAGGTTCGCTTTGACCAATCAGAGCAAGGAGACAAAGTGCCAAAACGATTAGCACTCGATCTCAGACGAGTTTGGCCGTATCGTATAAACGCGGGACGAAGATGGCGATGAGGTGTGTTTCTGGTTCACCTTGAGCGCGGCGGCGTGGTGAGACATGGTCCGGCCCACTCGCTTGTCTCCGCTGTACTGCTGGATGTCGCAGATCCAGCTCTCGCACTGGCCCATGATCTCCGCTCGCTTCAGGTAGAAGTGCCGATGAATCACCTGCAAAACACGGCAGACGTCAGCACGAGCCGGATCGGGAGTCCAGTGAGCGTGAAGAGCGCATGACCAATCCTGCCACATGGATGACCAGCAGTCACTTCCTGTCCGTGCATGTTAAAGTGATCAAACCTAGTGACCTTTTCAGCGCCCGACACACTGGCTGAAGTATCGGCCGTCTGACTCACTCCAGCATCCTTCACTCCCTTCCGGCTCTTTCCGGCTCTTTCCTGGTTGTTCCTCCACCTCACGGATGGGAGCGGAGATAACGGAGCTCAGAAGATCACACGTTCTGATGGTTTACACACTAAGATACTGGGAATTGGTACTTGACGCTGGACACGGCTGCGTGAAGTTTTGATGGACGTAATATTTTTTTTAATTGATGGTGAAAGCAACACATCCACAATTTTTATACAGAAACTGCGAAAACGCAAAACGCCTTTCTGTTGTGGATGAAATTACTGGGTCGCAATTTTTTCCACACTTTATCACACACAGCAGATTAAAATAAAATCCAAAATATTCAATCTTGCTACAAACGTTAACGAGAAGCGAGAGAACAAGGACACGGTATGTGCAAAAACTATACATTAATTTTAATGGTTTAACCAGTTTGGTTAAGCGGCCTGGTTAGTGCTAGAGACGCAACTTTCTAGATAACATAAAAATCACGTTTTTTTTCCGCTTTGCATAAAGATCACAATTCTTTCACGAAAGGGCAAAAACGCAAAACGCCATCTTGTTGTAAATAAATGTACGGATTTGATCAGAATTACAACGCAATTTACAGCCAGTTGGAATTTTTCCCGCACATAAACACACACACACACACACACACACACACACCAGATTATAATAAAATCCAATATATTAAATCTTGCTACTAACGTTAACGAGAAGCGAGAGAACAAGGACACGGCAAGTGAAAAAACGATCAACTTAATTGTAGTTATTATTATTAATTATTATTAACAAAAATAATACCATTGTATATACCACATAATGCCTACTGGGAAACTACCACATCAAACGTAACATGAATACACGGACGCGGCTATGAAGTCCCTACTTGGCTACAATTAGAACATAATTGACTAAAGATGCATTATAGATACTAGAGATCTAATAACTTATTAGAGATTACAAACACTGCACATATCAATTTCCAGATTAATCTAGATTAATTTCAAGATTAATAATCTTGAACAATTTCTATTACATATCTAATAATTAAAATGTTCATGAATTTTTTTTTTTACATTTGTCTACTTCGAAAATATATATATACGGAATTTACGTATAACATGTTGTTCTATAAATCATGAATAAATTCAACAAATACATAAATACAAATAATTAACAATAATATTTTCATTTGAATAAACGATAACACGTTTCACTACATGTTGTACCGCGTATAATATTTTTTGTATGTGACAAATAAAATCTGAATTTGAATTTGATTCATATGCATCAAACAATCTAATACACACACAGGACAATTCCCAAAATGCTTTGCAACATATTATTTTAGCGTACCGACTCAGTTGCTGGCAAACACGCACACACTCACACACACGCACACACTCATCTACCTGTTGTGTCTTCACTGACACGTGCACGATTTCCCCGGGGAAGGAGACGTGCACTTTAACCCGCCTGTAAAAGCAAGACGCAAACTTCTGAGGAGCGAACCAGTGCGTGTGATCGATGGTCTAGCCCGTGTTGCCATGGAAACCCCAGCCACATCACTCCCTGCCTCGCCGCGCTCATATCTCTCTTCCGCCGTCTCGCTCCATCCATCCTTCATAAATCTTTCCTTCTCTTACTCTCCAATAAACAAACAAACAGACAAAACAATGAAGGTCACGGGTTTCTGGGAAGCCTTGTAATGATCACAAGCGTGCCGTGCTTTCCCACAATGCACCGTGTGTACGGGTCAGGCAACGGCACCTGAGATGATGTGGAGAATCAGGGGTGTGGTGACGGAGGGAGATAGCGGCGTGTCCTTGCTGTTTATTCAATCCCGGGCGCCGCTAATGGAGGCTTTACTTTCGAGCGTTCCATGCGCTTTCACAAATGAATTTGCCAAAGATTGCTCTGTGATTTATGACGTCTGCGAGCACGCACGTCTCTTTTTTGAAATACTCTACGCACGCAGCGCTGGAACCATGAATCACAAAGTACACGGAACTACTAGAGAGTAGGAGTTCTGTAAGAGACAACAGAGAGAGATCGCTAAAGGACACGTGCGTTTCCATTGTGAGAACCAAAAAGAGTAGAGTGATCATTCTGAAGATCTTGGTGTAAAGTGAATTTTTGTAAATATTGTAGATATTTTTTACTTTCATCGTGTTTTTGTCTACTTTGTACTTGTACTGAGTATCAAAAGTATAAGCAACTTGAAAATTCACGTAGTCCCAATAAAATTACGCAATCAAAACTACAAGTACTGATACAAGTACAAATACTATGCTCAGTGTTTCAATGTCTAAAGAGTTTTTTTCAGTTTCTTTACACGTTCATTGTACTTTTTTTTTTTTTTTTAGAATCTATTGTATTATACATATGTATACACATTGTATATTTACAAAATGTACAAAAAAAAAATCTTGTTGTACTCAAGTACCTGTGGTGTAAAGATCTGTATACATTATTAGAATACACAAAACGATGCTTCACAGGCGTGAAAAGCAAGTCGCGTTAGGATAATACATAAAAAAAGGATAATACAGTAAAAAGTTTAGCCTCAATATAAAAAATTTAAAATTAAAAATTAAAAAATATATCATTATTTACTTGTTTATTTTTCTGATTTAATGAAGCAGGATTCAAAAGAGCAATATTAAATAAAGAAGAGCGAGAGAAAAAAAGACGGCAAGGATCATTTGTTAAAAAAAAGGTTTGCTAAATCACAAGGGTTTTTATGTATTATCCTAACGCGACTTGCTTTTCACGCCTGTGAAGCAACGACACTTCTATTCACTATTAAAACATAGTATAATAGCCAAACTACTATCATGAATATTACCCGAAGAACATAGAGAATCTGATGCGAGACGCAGCCTTTAAAGTTCCACAGCTTTACATGTTCAGCATCAGAGCTCCGCCTCCAGTGGATGACATCACAGGTCCCACTCAGGAAGGCGGAGCTCTTTCACCATCCCAAAGCTCCCACGATTCCACTTGGGGCTTTGCATAATAACATCTTCATAATTCTTCATGAAGCCGGGCCGTAGGTTTCCATCTATTATTAATCATGATAACTAGCGGCTGGATTTGTTGACTGATAAACATGCAGGCCGCTACGCCGCGCTGATATTGATCAGAGAGTTGTGTAGATGTTGTGCTGCTGCCGCGGACATAATAAAGAGCAGATATCATCGGGCCTGACTCATAATTCTTCAGTGACTATGAGATCCGTATCGGTCGATACCTGGCGTTGTTGGCGTTGGCATTGACAGCCCTTTATCTTTCTCAACAATGCCGGCGTTGGCATAGTAACAGTGTTTAGTTTAGCGAGTAAAACTCTCAACCAGATGAACACACGCACTCATGAGTCTGGAACGCTCAGCTTTCTAGAGACTTACATACTACATACTACAATGTCCTCACGCTTAAGTGCTCACCCGGTTAAGCACGTGTCCGATTAATTACCGTATTTTCTGGACTATAAGCCGCTACTTTTGTCATAGTTTTTGAACATGCGGCTTATACAAAGGTTATTCTGCTCTAAACCGGAATTAAGAACCAAAACTAAGACAAAATAAATGCAAAGAAGAAACGCTACTTCCTCTTTAGCAGAAATAATTTTTATACGTTTTAATCAGCAAAGTTGCTGCCGTGTTAAAATACAGGTTAGGAAAGGATCTATTTAGTTATATACATGTACATTTACAATTCAAAATCGTTCTGTTCCTGTAGTAAATATCTAATCCAAAAACAAAAATCTGTGGCTTGCAAAACTTTTTTTATTAGAGTGGATGCGGCTTGTATGCAGGTGTGGCTTGTTTATCTTTTTTTTATTATTATTTTTTTTTAATAGAGTGGATGCGGCTTATATACAGGTGCGGCTTATAGTCCAGAAAATACGGTACTATTAATGGATAAGTAGGCATTCTGGTTAAGTACTTTACTTATCCCAGTATTGCACCCCGCTATGGTCGCGTCCTGGTTATGCACACATACTTGGTTAAGTACTTGTACTAGTTACTTGACCTGGTTAAGTACACATTATTGGTACTTTTACCAGTTTAGGACCCACCCCAGTAAAGTAGCATCCCAGTTAAGTAACATCATTGGTTGAGTATGTATCATTGGTTGAGTATCAAATGTCTGTTTAAATTTTAATCCTGGTTAAGCAGACATACTTGGTTAAGTACTTGTACCAGTTAAGTACCCGTCCCAGTAAAGTAACATCATTGGTCGAGTGTTTATTATTGGTTGAGTATCGAATGCTTGGTTAAATTTGAATGCTGGTTATGCACACATACTTGGTTAAGTACTTGTACCAGTTCAGTACCCGTCCTAGGTAAGTAGCATCCCAGTTAAGTACTCGTACCGGTTAAGTAACATCATTGGTTGAGTACGCATCAATGGTTAAGTGTTGAATGCCCGGTACGATTGAATCTCGGTTATACACACATACTTGGTTAAGTACTTTACCAATGATGCATACTTAACTGGGACGAGTAATTAACTGGTAAAAGTACCACATTATTGGTCAAGCATTGCATTCCGGTAAGGTTGTGTCCTGTTTATGCACACATTCTTGGTTCAGTACTTCTCAGAGTTAGAAACTGATAATTGGTAAACTTGTCAAAGTTAAGTATGCATCACTGGTTAAGTACTCGTCCCTGTTTAGTACGCTTCCCTTTAAAGTACACATCCTGGTTAGGTACGCATCATCGGTTAAGAACACACCCAGGTTAAGTAGCTGTCCCGGTTAAGCACACATCTGTTTAACTGCCCGTCTCGGAGGACTAGTTTTAATCATACAATGTTAATGTTCGCTCAGACTACTTTTAGAACATTACTTATTTAGAACATTTGTTTTCGTAAATCCTCCACACATTTTAAATAATTCCGTTCACTCTTTCTTTGAATATTTTGTGTCTTTCTGTAGAGCTCTAAAAGCTAAAAAACAGCAAAAGTTTTTCAAAAAGAATGGTTTTCGAAGGACTTCACGATGAGGAAGACGAGTGAATCGCCTTATCAGTGACAAACCAAAGGCCCAAACCAATAGGCAGGAAATCGAAGGTGGTGCAAAAGTCAAACTACCGGTGTATTTTAACTAGCGCTGTCAAAGTTAACGAGTTAAGTCACATGATACATTTTAAGTGCTTAAACACATCATTTTTAAGGCCATTAATCACAGTTGCAATTTTTTTTTTACTTTTGTTTTGGCAACATGCAATGAATAGAACCAAGAGAGTGTCCTGATGTGCTCATTAAGAGCCGCTGCTCACAGTCATTGAGATCAGGTGATGCTACTTAGGCGCTAAGTGACACTGACCTAGTTTTCCCCTCTCAGAGAGAAACAGTTCCTTTTCAACTGCAAATAACTTTGTTCAAAAAGCCGAAGCTTAAGATTCATACGGAATAGATTAACAGAGTACACTGTATTTACCTAAAGCTTAGAATGTCTGTTTTTAAAAATAAGTGTATGTAGTCATATGTTTTCATGATAGAGTGATAAGATACAGTTCGTTTTCAGCTGACAAAGAGAAGGCAAAACTTCTTAGTTTTATTATTATTATTATTATTTACAATTTTTTTCTTAATTTTTATTAAGAGTGTAACCTAAAAAAATATGTACTTCAATCTTTCAGTTGATGAATAACATATGGTCATATAAGACCAAAATTGACTGTGTTTGTGTGTTTTATCTTAAAAAAAAAGTGCGACTCGACCATGGAGACACAATAAAGACAATGCATTGCAAATTAAACAAAAATTATACTAAATTATTTTACAATATTTAAACGAGTGTTTATTTAGTGTTGAGTTTACATTAATTTACATA
>MU204318.1:3246791-3259291 GCA_017309775.1 Paedocypris sp. Pulau Singkep | reverse complement strand
TTGAGCACCAAGTTCAGTAAAGAAAAATACTTTAGTTCTTTTGAAATTTTAATCTTTTAAAATCTTTACAACTTTTACTCAAGTCTTCTTGGAATTGGTGACTAGTAACTTGTAATGGAGTATTTTTACAGTATAATAAAAAAAAAAGTGAATATAAATAAACTCCAAAACGTCCAATTTGCTTCAATGGACAACACAACTCAGTCTGAATAAATTCAAGAACGGATCATCGATAATCAATGGCTAGAAATCAGTGATTGGTTGATCAATCCAGAGATAGCTGTTAGCTCTATTCATGCTAATTCCAGAGTCCACTAGATCCGGAGTGAAAGTAAACAATTTGGCCATAAACAAAGACTGTATCGTTAAAAATGTATAGCGTGCGAACCACTATGCGTTTTTTTCTTCTACATTAAAATTTTACTCTCCATACATTTTTAGTTTCTCCATTAGCTTGTGGAACCCATGGAAATCAACCCTGAGTAGAGGCAGGTAGATGTGAACTCACCAAACTGTAGTTTCCTCATGGCTGCGGTGAATTTCTCCTCCATTGAGCGCAGGATGGACAATGGCTTGGGTCGCGTGGTCGCTTTCTTACAGCTCTCAGCCAACTTCCTCTCTGAGAAGAGAATATCAGAGGGCACCGAACAACATTTACATCAGCTAGTGATACCACTATCAAAAATACAGTATGGGGATTGACGTTGATAAAGCACGTCATTGGCCGTCAAAAGCCGATGTCAGTTCCATTATAATATCATATAAATCATCTGACTTCTGGCAGACGCTTTCAACCAAAACCAAGCTTGCGCTTGGTCTTACACAACTATAAAGTACAGTAGTAAAACTTCATCGCCGCTTAAGAGGATGGATGCTTAAAAAAATAATAATAATAATTCGCTGCCCAATCGCTGCTTCCTCAAAAAAGGCGGAGACTCTAAATCATTGCTTCTTAAAAAGATGTGGTGACTCCCAATCAATGCTTCCAAAAAAGGGGCGGAGACTCTAAATGCCTGATTTTTAAAATAGGGTGGTGACTTCCAATAGCAGCTTCCTCAAAAAAAGGAGTGGAGACTCCGAATCCCTATTTATTAAAAAGCGCCATGAACGCCAATCACTCTTTCTTAAAAAGAGGCGGAGACTTTAAACCCCTGCTTCTAAAAAAAGAGGCGCAGACTCCCATTTGCTACATATTAAAAAAAGGCGGAGACTCACCCACTGATTCTAAAATGAGGGTGAGACTCCACCACTGCTTTCTAAAAAGAGGCGAAGACTTCCAATCACTGCTTCTTATAGAAGGAAGGAGTGACTTTTTCCTGTGTTGTGTGTGTGTGTGTGTGTGTTGAAAAGAGTGTGTGACTATGTGTGTGTGTTCGTTTAAAAGAGAATCAGAAGCCTAAAGTAAGTGCTCGGAACCTTCCACCCATCAGCACTTGTAGAGTGTTTGATTCAGGAATCGCCACCACACAACCAACCAACGAGATGGAGATGAATCCGACGGTAATCCAGAAGGAGGTTTGGTTCGCCTCCAAATCTGTTCCTTTGACAAATGACGAGCATGAAAAGTGGTGTAGCGACACAAACGAGAGGTGGTACGTCTGTTCATCACTTCAGATTGTTATCCCGAAGCCTCAGACTAATGACACAGACGCAGCATCTCCGCTGCAGAGAGACGGCGAGGCCTGCGGATGGAGACGCTAGTGCCCACAGACAATTAAAAGCCTATATTTAGGAGCTTTATAGCGGTTCCCTCCATTCTGCTCATGCCAGCCAATCGAATTACTGCACGCTAAACAGCGATAACGGTGACGCTTGGACGCCAGCCACGTCAAACCTCTCCGGCACTGACAGCTCCATTGACTCCCACCACCACATTAGCTGGCGATTGATGGCCGAAGGACATTGGGATACTATAGTATTGATACTACCGTTATGGAAACTGGCCGACCAATCAGAAGCGGAGACATTTTTGGGAGGGGAAAAAGATGTCAGCACTAATTAAACAGTTAAATAATGTCTCGCTGCTTTCATCGTATGGATTTTCCTCATGAAAAGTGACAGCAGCATCGATCCACCGCGCCATGTTAAACACCTTTCTTTCATCGGAGGGACGTATAGGAACGAGGGAGTGTGAAACGAGGGTTCACTCCACTGAACACTTCAGCTTCTACCTTCAAATGGCGGCTTTCTTTTGATTTAACGCCAAACTATAATGGTTATTCCACATCAAAGACAGACGAGGAAAAGTTAAGATGTTACATTTAAAGTTATGTTAAAGTAGATTTGTAGAACTCACATAACAGCGTAGTTTAGGACTAACATATACTTATTTGCTGAGAAAAATACTCTGTCTTGTTTTTCTTTTAAAATATTGAATAATTATTAAATAATGTACTGTATTAAATATATGATTCCATTTATAGGCAACTGGTATAGTATATATTATTGTGCATTATTATTATTCTATGTAGATTGTATTCAGACTTCTGATTTTTTTTCAGCAGCCAGGAGGAAAAACTCTGAAAATCAATATGAATTTGACTTTATTTTCCAATTTTTGAAAAAGCTCAAAGAAACCAAAGAAAAATATAAATGTTTAATTCAAGCCTTAAAATAAAGGGGAAAACCTTTAAGATTATTTTTTTTCTCGAAAAAAAAAAAAAAATTCATTTAAAGACATTTTTTTATGTTTTTCTCTTCGTTATATACAATAAACAACATTTGTTCAAATATTTTTTTTAGAATTACCTCTCTTTTCCCTCTATATTACCATTTCAATGAAATACATTTTTTCAAATCGTTTTCTCTTAAAAAGAATATTAAAAAATCTCAATAAATATTAATAGAAAATATTTATATAGAATATATTAATAGAATATTAATATTAATAGAAAACTTTGCTAAAAAAGGTTATCTAATAAAAACAATAACAGTTCTTTGTTTACCCCCCACCCCCCATTGATAAATAACACAGAGTCCTTTGTTTAAATAATGTTCCTATAATGGCTATTAAAGAACAAAAGAAACTCTTACTTCTAATTAAAAGAATAATAAACACTGGAAGTAACATGAAAAAGGCGTCTGTTTAAATATATTAGCATGAAAAAAAAAAAAAAAAAAAAAAAAAAGAGTTTATTGTGACCAAACAAAGCTCTCAGTAAAGCTGACTCTCCATTTCAGAATCCTAGGAGAAAATGGGCTTTGGAGAGCGCGACACGTCTGTTGTGGCTTTGTGCTGAAGTGCCGTAACTCTTCGGCTTATTTTGTCAGAGAAAACAGTTCTTTTATGTTCCCCTGGGACTCGAGACAAGTCGGAAAGACTGAAATACTGCACAGAGCATTTCTCTACAGACTGACCACTGACCGCCCCACAGATACAGTGAGTGAAGATTAAAGTATTCGATTACAATATACAATATACAGTTTTTATTACAGCTATAATAATTAATTTACTCGAGGCCATAAATACATCCAAGTGATGATTGTTCTGGGGCCAAAAAATCTTAATTTGCGCTATTGTAATGGAATCAGATCTTGTAATTGAATCTGTAAATAGGATCAGGTGCTAATGTAAATGTAATGTAATGGGATCAGATCTGTAATTGAATCAGATCTTAATTTGAGTCATTATTTTTGGATCAGATCTTGTAATTGTAATTGGAAATGGAAATTAGATCCTAAAGTAATGTAATGAGATCAGATCTGATCTTAATGTAAATGTAATGGGATCAGATTTTAATTTGTGTTATTGTAATTGGATCAGATCTTGTAATCGAAATTGTAAATTGGATCAGTTCTTAATGTAAATGTAATGTATTTGGATCAAATCCCAAATTTGTGTTATTGTAATTAGATCAGATCTTGTAATTTGAATATAAAATGTAAATTTGATTAGATTTTTATGTAAAAGTACAGAATGGATCATCCCAAAAATTGATCCATTCTGTAACTGGATCAGATCTTTATGTAAAAGGATTGTAATTGAATCCAATCTGTATTTTGGATCAGATCTTAATTTGCATAATTGTAATTGGATCAAATCTGTAATTTGTAGTTGAATCAAAATTACGCGGCTTAGAGGCTGTGAGCGACTAAAAATGACTAAAAATCGATAAAAGTCGAAGGTAAAAATCCAAGCCATCCTTGCAGACGACACTCTGGCTCACCTTGGTTGGCCTGCCGCAGGTTTGTGGTTGCGGCGTAGACGATCTCTGCCGTCTTCTGGATGTCGGGAACCAGCAGAGTGAGACCTTCCGGCTCAGGGTCCGACGGCTCGGCCTTCATCACTCCTTTACCCTTGTCTTTCTTTGACCTGAAGTGAACAGTTTCAGCAGCCGTGAATTTCAATTAAATGTTCAATTTAACCCCGACCCTAAGCTTTCGTTAACGTCAAGTAATGGTGAAAAAATAGGGCAAAACAAAAAATGCCATTTTCGGAACTCCTACAGTTTTCGGTCCATTTCCAGCACTTCCACGTTCCATGTTCAAGCTTTTCTAGCACCGTACAGTTGTGGCAAAATGTGTATTTAACCTCTTGAGTCCTGATGTCCTTGTCAGGTCACTGCAGGTCACAGAATGTTCCCACCTGCTGTGTTAACTAAAATGGATCGACCATAGACCACCCTATAATAGTGTCCAATTGTCGAAGCACATTAGCAGTTTTAGCAAATATGGCGGAGAATAGGATGGACGTTTTGGGGTATGCAGTGAGAGACGCAAGCCTTTGCAAATTATTGTATTATAACTTTATAATTTTGGAAAATGGTGAGCACAATGTTTAGGTAAGAGGTGTCCATTTTGTAAGAACACGAAAGATAGATGGAATTAAGTAAATATTTAGTAATAACTCATGAAATATCTCCAAAAATAAAAAACCACAACGCTTCTTTTTTTTACACTTATTGCACTTCTAAAAGTCCAACTAGCAAATCAAAATAAATAAATAAATAAATAAAAATCTCAGAGCTCGAGTCTCAAGAGGCTAGCGATTATTATGCGGGAAAAAAAAAAACAATCTAACTGCTATTACTTGCTTTGTAATAGCAGTTAGATAAGTGTCTCTCTACTGTTGTCAAAACTAGTTCATCTACAATCAATATAAAACAAATGAACGATATGTAAATGAACAAAATGCACGAATGACTCAAAATTATTTGTTCACTTTAGAGTGAAAGATCCAAGTCAGTTGAACAAATTAGTTTGTTGTGAAACAAATATAATTACATTTCCAAGCATTTTCAATTACAATTCAAGCGTTTTTAAGATTTCAAGTGCCCGTAGGAAACCAGCATTTCCTCCGTTGCTCTCTACCTCGTGTCCCCGATCTAACACACACACTCACACACACACACACACACACACACACACACACAGAGCAGCGTCCTGAGAGGTGCGGGGACACAGAATACATCACATGAGCAGCAGATTGTGACTTGTCCCAAAGTAAACCATTAAAAACAACATCCAGCTGTCATGTGGCGCGGCGCACGGGTCTCGCAACATGCATCTTTCATCAAGCAGGAGGACGGGGGGAAAAAAACACACAAAATGAGCGAAAGCGAGAGAATGAGTGTGTGAGAGACTGTCACAAATGTCCTTTACCAGCAGGTAAAGTGGAGGACGGCCATCAAGATCATCACGTCATTCAAGGGTGACTGCTTCCTCACGGACACTGGATCATTCCCCTCCGCCACAGACACGCAAACGCCATAAATCTCCGACTTACCACCAAGACTAAGCCATTATTAATAAAAAGACCTTCTCTGCATATTGATTAAAACACAGTAATAGCCCCGAGAAGCCACGTTTCTGGGATTCGCACGTTCACGGAAATTAATTCGGATCTCATTTACATATGCATTTATTTTTATGGATTTGCTAAATCCTTGCGTGGAATAATCCGACGCTGATAGATTGAGAAGGTGATCGAGGGAATATAATCTCACGACAGCCACCGTGTTTAATCGTTTGTCCTTGAGATCCTTTATTTTGAGATGCCACGCACTACATTACCCACAGTGCACTGCTCTGGCAAGACGGCGGAATTTTTAAGTGCGAAAGAAACACTTCAAAAGGGGGAAACATGGAAGGAGAGAGAAAAATAGTGAGCTAGAAATAGAGCACACCTTTTTTTGCCATTCTTACAATTAAGGTAATTTTTTTGGCTTATGTAGTTTTATATGCAGGCCAGAGGAAAAATTAGTTTTTCAGAGGAGCTAGAAATAGTGAACTAGTGAAACAAGGCACACTTTCATTGTAATTTTTTTTGTTATTCCTACAATGAAGGTGGATTTTGGCTTGTGTGGTTTTATATGCAGATCAGAGAAAACTAGTGAGATCGAAATAGTGAAATATAGCTTGTGTGGTTTATAGGCAGATCAGAAGAAAAATAGTGAGCATAGTGAAACAAGGCAAACTTTTTTTTTGCTATTCTTACAATGAAGGTCATTTTTTGGCTTTTGTGGTTTTATATGGAGACAAGAGGAAAAATAGTGAGCTAGATATAGTGAATAGTGTGTGTGTGTGTGTGTGTGTGTGTGTGTGTGTGTGTGTGTGTATACCTCAGCCGGTTGGTGTAGGTGTCCACACAGGTCTTCATCTTGGCCAGTAGCATGCCAACTGAGGTCTGGCACTCGGCACGCTCTTCATCCTCCTCTTCCTCGGCAGCATCCCCAGACAAAGGAAGGAGGAGAGGAACCAGGCTGGTGCAGGTGGAAATGGCCCTCAGAAGCTCCAGCAAAGCCCGGTACAGGGGGACGTGACGAGCCATATCCAGAACTGCAGAAGACAGAGGAACATAAGAGTTTGAGAAATACAATAAAAAAATCTTTAACATTTGAGTTAAAAAAGCAGATTAAATCAGCCGATCATTTATGTTTTAAAGTTTGGATAAAACATTTACAAAGACAATCATTTAAGCCCAAAACGGCAACACACATTTAAACAAAACACAAAAATACAAATGCTTTTGTCACTAATCTCCATATTTTTGCAAAACTTAAAGACTGCTTTTTAAGTGCAAAACTGCCCAGGTCTTCAACCAGGTCTCCATGGAAAAAATAAATACATGAAAAAAAATTAAAAACAAAATAAAACAGTAACACCGTTCTCATTTTGCCTACAGACACATAAATGCTCAGAAAGCCCAAAAACAGGATTTAATGTACAGCCGGGATTGGTTATGATAAAACAACCAATAAGAAAAAACTGCTTGAAATTTTACAAATTGCATTAAAATGGACGAGAGAAAGCAGAGATTAAAGATAGCAAACCTATAATTATCTAAAAATAAGAGATTACGGGTTCAAGGGAAAAAGTCTTTGGCGTGTAGTCGGGAAAATATGAAACACTACTAAAATACAGGGCGGAAAAAAGAAAGACAATCATGACCACAAACACATTCTCCTCACCTCGAGGTTAATAGGGTTTTTAACGGGGATATTTCAGAGCCACTGTTTGCTCAGAAGATTTAAACAGTTCGAGATGTGTACAGAAAGTAAAAGTGCGCAAACACGCTCTCCATATGAAAATCTCGGGTCGGAGAATAAATCAACAAGAGGGAGTCCAGCTCCATTAGCAGCCGGTTCCTATACGTCATCCACTTATACGCTCCAAACACAGGTTAAGATGCTAAATCCAATGTGCACCGTAGTATTCCCTGACCAGTCGTAGACGACACACGTCTCGTCCTTCTTTCTTATTGCTTTCTTGGATTCTTCCATATTGAAATCATCAACTGCCTGATGAATAGCTCTGCAAACCATTTCTCAAAATAATAAAAAAAAATAATCGTAAAAGTTGAGCTTTTGTTCTTTTTTAGGCTTTTACTATGAACACACAAAAACGGAACTAGATATGTTCACATGATAAATGAGAAACAAAAACATGATGTTCTGTGTTTGAGTCATGAAAATGTGGATGTTTTAAACGTAAAAACATCGCAATCTTCGATTGATCTATTTAGTAAGTCGCTTTGGATATTAGCGTCTGCCAAATGACTGTAAAGTAAAGTGAAGTGAAGTTAAGTAAGATGTTTAGGTAAGACGTGTCTCTTTTTTAAGACACGATAGATCGATGAAAACAAGTAAACAATTAGTAATAACACATGTAATATCTCCAACAATAAATCAAGTAAAACAAATTGACATTTCATTTTAACACTTATTGTGCTCCTAAAAGCCCAACTAGCAAAGCAAACTTTACAAAGAATATAATTTCAGAGCTCTCAAAGCTGTCGGTTCTCGAGGTTAGATTTATTAATCTCACAAGGTGAAATGTATGTGTTTAACAGCAGAAGCAAACAAAAGGTAAAACGGTACAACAGAGACAGTAAATACCTGAACACAGGCAGAAAAATTAAACCAGAGTAAATTGAAGTAAAAACAAAAAAACGAAAAAAAAAAAAAAGGTGTAAAAATACAAGTGCAATCAACATTATTGTGACTGTAGTGACCAACGTATGTCTCTGCATTGTTTTATTATATAATCTTTGAATATATATTTTAGTTTTATGGTCTGATGAAACTGAACATGACGAGCTGATTCACAGCTGAACTTGTGAATTTTGTCCTCATTTTCTTTCAAATTATTTGTCCCAATTAAAGGGAAATTTGTCTCGATTAAGAGAACAAAGTGTGCCCAAATTGAGCGCTTACTCCGTTTAACCGGCAATTCAACCAAAACAGATCACACACACACACACACACACACACACACCTAGCTAAATTTACACTCCTAATGTCTTCTTGCAATAAAGACTATGGTGTAAGACACTAAAGCTCTTCCTGTTTGGAGAAGCAAGAGAATGGCGGATAATCCGGTACATACTATAAGCCAGAACCAGGACAGCGAGAGAAAAGATGGAAGAAAAGAAGAGAGAGAGAGATTAGGAGCATCTTCGAGAAGAACAATATAATGCAAAGGAACATGGAAGACATTGGAAATGTTTGGGGCTCATGAGAGCTTTTGAAGAACCTTCAAAGGATGATGATGATGATGATGATGATGATGATGATGATGATGCCATTCCAAGGACGCTAGTCGTCAATGTCAATTCCCGTTCAAGATTCTTCTCTTGCTTTCCTCAGTTCAGACGCTTTCTCCTTCACTCTCATTTCATTTCCAGACTAACTGATTTACTGCACTCGAATCCTCATGGCTGCCCCTCGCTCGCCCTCATCAGACATTCAGCTCCACGCCGGATTGGGCGGATGATAAACAATGTTAGCGGGAGCGGAGAGGACGCATACGTCAGCTCCTCTGCCCTCCGTCGTCATACAGACAGAAACGGAGAGAAGAGCCACTAGAGAAGATCCGAAATAGATCGAGAGAAACTCCGAAATAAGGCAAAGATAATGTAGCGGCGGCTTGACTTTGCGGGGCACAATATATGCAAAAACAAAACATAAATCTGTAAAAAGTATGTATTATAATGATATAAACAAAGAAGGAATAATTATACATTATTAATATATCGACCAATCAACAATTGTTTTTATTTCAAAATATACGTATTTCGTATAGTCTTGAAATGTATCCGTCAATGACACCTGAATAATTATTTTACCTTTAATGAGCCCTCATTACATCATCAAAATTACCTCCAATAAATAAGTAAATACAAAACTAAGAGCAGTTCAAATGTATCGGCTTCACGGGCCGAACGTGGCCCACGGGCCGCAGGTTGAGCATCCCTGAAAACGACAGACTGTCTGTAAAATCTGGTCTAAAAACGAGAAAATCTCTGCTGTCTTTTCTCCAAGGTCTGGATGTAACTACAGACACGGAAGCTCCGAGGACTCCAGAGCCTCATCCATCCGCTCCCATTCCCCAGGAAGAGAGTGGGAAGGTCAGAGGTCGTGCTGAGTCTGAGACAGAGTTCCAGCCCTCTAAACGATTCTTCATTTGCAGCGTGAGCCCTATGTGGCACGGCTCTGCAAAATGAGCTTCACGCTCACGTTATTTGCTGTGTGAGCCACACACACACACACACACACACACTCCGGAGACTGTAAAAACAGCCGATTCTCCGGGTCTCGAGAAAACACAGGGCTGTAATTAGTCGACGCAGGTCACAGATTCTCCAGGGAAGCACTCGACTGCACAACAGCTGCGGACCTCTGAGCTCAGCGCGGGAAATAACGCCGCTTCTATCGCACACTTCCTGTGATGGCCAATACTAGTAAAATCCGGGAAAGACAATCTCAACACAGTCATAAAAATCATATATAAAGATGGCCACAGTCAAAACACACCCAGTATCAGCCTCCTTCATGCTTGATGGAAACATCTGGGTCAAAGCCAGATGTTAAATGGCAAAAATGTTGCTACCAAATACACAAATGTACTTTCTAAACTATAGCTAAAATGCAGGCTAAATACATCGATCAAACAATACATTTTTTTCTTCTTCTTTTAGCAAACTTAACTTGTGACCCTTGTAACTTGTGAACTTGTGAAAAATATTTGTAAATGTAGTAGAGTACATTTCCAGTAGGGGGTGCTATTTTTCCATGTGCTGGGTCCATATATGGACAAATTCCGGTTTTCACAATCACAGACAGACGCAGTTCAGACAAAGGGGTGCTAATAATTGAGCAAATGGAGTGTATAACATTTACGTAATTTAGTGGTTTGATTTCAGCGCTGAATTGTCACAACGTTTTACTTGAGATAACAAAAATCAAATGAGAATGGATAATCACAATACAAAAAAAAAAAAAAAATCATGTTCTGTATTCATAATTTTACATGGATTTTAGTTTCAAACATATCGAAAATATGCTTTCGTTTTAGCAAAGCACGTTTATACTACCACTAGCTAACAGTTTGCTCACGCCAGATAAATATTTGCTAAGATTAGACCGGAATTTGATCTTAAAATATCATTTTTAAAGTATATGGTTCTCTTGATACTTTTTTTTTTTTAATAAAACAGGCAAAATAAGCTGCTTTCATTTATAATCTGTCCAACTAAAACTGGCACAACTTCGATTCTGAGTGTTGTTTGATCGCCTCATGATGAATAAATTGCCTTTATTATACAAAAAAATAGTATAATATAAAGACGGAATAATAAATAATGTTTCGACTCTTGAGACTTAATGAAATTGACAACAGTATCTACACCAACACAGTAAATACAAGCTCATTTACAAAGTAAAATTAAAAACAACTTGAGACGCGCGCACACACACACGTTTCACTAATGATTCTATATGGTAATATATTCCGCATGGACGCATAATACGACCCAGTTCTGAATAAGAAAACAAAACCAGCAAACGCTCGCTGGGGATTGGCCAGGAAACATGCAGGAATTTCAGTGTGTTACGAGTCTCCGAGCATGTGTTAGAAACTCCCGTCACCATGACAACCGGGATGGCGAGGACAGGCGGGACGAGACACACCAGCGCCGACGTTTGTGCCTCAAGAGCTGGTTAAAAATTCATCTGGAAAATATAGAAGCGCGACCGTTTGTGACAAAGGGGAGGAGCTAAAGCCATTCCCCGCTTCCACTTAGCTGGAACCATTTTAAACGCCAGGCCTCCAGTATAACCACTGACAGCAAAATCGCCCATGTTTAAACCAATCGGGTCATCATTACTGTAAAAAATAAAAATAGATGGAAAAAAAAAAGCACGTAGCAAGAGCTTCTGATCAATAATGCAGGAGGAACGAGGAATAAAACAAGCGGCGCCATGCTGCATTTCCCTTTCACACGTCTGCGTGGTCCTGGCTCGCGGACCACTGACTCCACACTGATGAGACGATCTGATCCGTGTACCACAGCCACATGAGGAAAGGAACACGACTGGAGAAGGTAAAAGAGGGTTAAATCACATGCCTTTATAGGTCACATTCACACGGCTCCATTAGACGCTCAGCGCTCGGCCAGACGCCGCCGGAAATGTCAATGGATGAGCCAGCGAGACGGCGCTCTTTATCACCCGGATTGAGGAAACGGATTAACCGACGCACTTAATGAACTGACTGGATGGAGAGTCTTCTCAGTCTAAATTCATCATTTCCGTCTCAGTGCGAATCCTGTGTGGAATCTAGACTCAGTTCTGGATATTGTATAGAGTTTTTATCCCTGCAAAAAAGCCGCTATTAATTTGAACGATGTGAACAATCAATACATGAAAAAAAACCAAACAAGCAAAAAAAAACATGATGTTTGATTGGCACGACTGAAAACCAGTTCATAAGCACACAATAGCTTCAGAGAAGACAGAAAACAGATCAAAATGAAGTGGAGTTAGTGGAGACTAGAATAGATTTGTTTAAACTATAACTCAAGTAAAAACGAAGTGATTTCACAATGTTAAAGAACAAAATTGTATGTAAGAGAAAATTAACGTAATTTAACCAAAAAAGTAAAAAAAAAAAAAAAATAATAATGGAAAAACCAGGGAGGTGCTTATAGTCACATTATATGCATCCCGTATGACTCAAAGAACGTATGAGGAAAAAAAAAAAGGAAAAAAAAAAAAAAAAAA
>MU204318.1:3230174-3246766 GCA_017309775.1 Paedocypris sp. Pulau Singkep | reverse complement strand
TGCTCCCACACTTTTGACAAGTTTTGACGTTTTCTATGGAATTCCTCTTTCTCTCCTTCACCGTCGTTCTTTTCTCCTCCTTTCTCCGTCATTGTTCTCCCTGAACGAAACTTTGCTCCGACTTTCCCGACAACATGCGCGCTTTCTCCTGCCGCTCCGTGTGGAAACAACAAGCGTTAAAGGTTCCGGCCGCAATATGGCGGCATGTTTCGGGAAGTTTTTAGATACATCGCACAGATTTAACGATTCATCGAAGCTACGAAATATGAATCGAAGCATTTTTATAATCGAATTACTCGAATTAATCGAGGAATCGTTGCAGCCCTAGTTGAGATTCTTTCCCGGATATTACTAGTATTGGCCATCACAGGAAGTGTGCGATAGAAGCGGCGTTATTTCCCGCGCTGAGCTCAGAGGTCCGCAGCTGTTGTGCAGTCGAGTGCTTCCCTGGAGAATCTGTGACCTGCGTCGACTTTTTAAGCTCAAAAAGATTTTTTGTGAAGGAACAGAACTATGTAGCTACAGTTATATTCGTTCTAAATTTGTCAACATTTCATAGCAAAACACGTTAACATTTTAATGTGTGTGAAATCATGTGTAATTTACTCATACATTGTGTACGTTAAAGTAAATTTTACATTGTGAAAATTAAAAGCGGGTCATAGTTGTAGATATACATTTTTAATAAATTCAAACATCATAATGTAATGAAAATATTATAAAAACACAATTTTCTTTTCTTTCAGTAAATCTCAGCCACGCAGATTCTTTTTTATTTATTATTTCTGTTTTTTATTTATCATTTCCACTGATGCCATCAATGCAAATGTGAAATTGAAGTGCAGTTTTGTTGATGGATGTGCAATTCAGAATAAATGTTATTGCAAACAATGCATTGTTAATTTATTTAGTAGTCATGTAGAAATACCATTTCATTGTATTTTATCCGATTACTCGATTAATCGAACAAATTAATCGATAGATTACTCGATTACTGAAATATTCGATAGCTGCAGCCCTAATCTCAACACAGTCATAAAAAGCATATATAAACATGGCCACAGTCAAAACACACCCAGTATCAGCTTCCTTCATGTTTGATGGAAACATCTGGGTCAAAGCCAGATGTTAAATGGCAAAAATGTTGCTACCAAATACACAAATGTACTTTCTAAATTATAGCTAAAATGCAGGCTAAATACATCAAACAATACATTTTTTTCTTCTTCTTTTAGCAAACTTAACTTGTGACCCTTTTACTTGTATAATAGATAAAACAATAGATTGGTAAAAAATATTTGTAAATGTAGTAGAGTACATTTCCAGTAGGGGGTGCTATTTTTCCATGTGCTGGGTCCATATATGGACAAATTCCGGTTTATCTATCCTAATAATTGAGCGTAATGGAGTGTATAACATTTACGTAATTTAGTGGTTTGATTTCAGCGCTGAATTGTCACAACGTTTTACTTGAGATAACAAAAATCAAATGAGAATGGATAATCACAATACAAAAAAAAAAAATAATAATAAAATAATGTTCTGTATTCATAATTTTACATGGATTTTAGTTTCAAACATATCGAAAATATGCTTTCGTTTTAGCAAAGCACGTTTATACTACCACTAGCTAACAGTTTGCTCACGCCAGATAAATATTTGCTAAGATTAGACTGGAATTTGATCTTAAAATATCATTTTTAAAGTATATGGTTCTCTTGATACTTTTTTTTTTTTAATAAAACAGGCAAAATAAGCTGCTTTTATTTATAATCTGTCCAACTAAAACTGGCACAACTCCGATTCTGAGTGTTGTTTGATCGCCTCATGATGAATAAATTGCCTTTATTATACAAAAAAATAGTATAATATAAAGACGGAATAATAAATAATGTTTCGACTCTTGAGACTTAATGAAATTGACAACAGTATCTACACCAACACAGTAAATACAAGCTCATTTACAAAGTAAAATTAAAAACAACTTGAGACGCGCGCGCACACACACACACACACGTTTCATTAATGATTCTATATGGTAATATATTCCGCATGGACGCATAATACGACCCAGTTCTGAATAAGAAAACAAAACCAGCAAACGCTCGCTGGGGATTGGCCAGGAAACATGCAGGAATTTCAGTGTGTTACGAGTCTCCGAGCATGTGTTAGAAACTCCCGTCACCATGACAACCGGGATGGCGAGGACAGGCGGGACGAGACACACCAGCGCCGACGTTTGTGCCTCAAGAGCTGGTTAAAAATTCATCTGGAAAATATAGAAGCGCGACTGTTTGTGACAAAGGGGAGGAGCTAAAGCCATTCCCCGCTTCCACTTAGCTGGAACCATTTTAAACGCCAGGCCTCCAGTATAACCACTGACACCAAAATCGCCCATGTTTAAACCAATCGGGTCATCATTACTGTAAAAAATAAAAATAGATGGAAAAAAAAAAGCACGTAGCAAGAGCTTCTGATCAATAATGCAGGAGGAACGAGGAATAAAACAAGCGGCGCCATGCTGCATTTCCCTTTCACACGTCTGCGTGGTCCTGGCTCGCGGACCACTGACTCCACACTGATGAGACGATCTGATCCGTGTACCAGAGCCACATGAGGAAAGGAACACGACTGGAGAAGGTAAAAGAGGGTTAAATCACATGCCTTTATAGGTCATATTCACACGGCTCCATTAGACGCTCAGCGCTCGGCCAGACGCCGCCGGAAATGTCAATGGATGAGCCAGCGAGACGGCGCTCTTTATCACCCGGATTGAGGAAACGGATTAACCGACGCACTTAATGAACTGACTGGATGGAGAATCTTCTCAGTCTAAATTCATCATTTCCGTCTCAGTGCGAATCCCGTATGGAATCTAGATTCAGTTCTGGATATTGTATAGAGTTTTTATCCCTGCAAAAAAAGTCGCTATTAATTTGAACGATGAGAACAATCAATACATTAACAAAACTACCAGAAAAAAAAAAAAAACCAAACAAACAAAAAAAGAGACATGATGTTTGATTGGCACGACTGAAAACCAGTTCATAAGCACACGAAAGCTTCAGAGAAGACAGAAAACAGATCAAAATGAAGTGGAGTTCGTGGAGACGAGAATAGATTTGTTTAAACTATAACTCAAGTAAAAACGAAGTGATTTCACAATGTTAAAGAACAAAATTGTATGTAAGAGAAAATTAACGTAATTTAACCAAAAATGTAAAAAAAAAAATAATAATAATAATGGAAAAACCAGGGAGGTACTTATAGTCACATCCCGTATGACTCAAAGCACGTATGAAGAAAAAAAAAAAAGATTTTTTTTTTTTTAAAGAAACCAACTAGTCGACTAAAACCAGACCATTAAGGCCCAAACACACGTTCAACTTGAACCCAATCCAGCAGATTTGAGAGACTACAGGTGATGACCTGACGCTCTACAGTCGGCCAGCAGACACACGGGTGCCAAATAATCCGATTGTGGGCATTAACACCAGCGCCCTCGTGAGAAAGTGGCCCGATTCCAGACATCCGAGAGCGGCGGAATTTTTCAGCAATCTTCTGGAAAACCATCTCGTCTTTTCCCCGAACTGTGGCGGCGGAGGCTGTTTATTCACGAGGAGGTTTGATTGAGGTAATGGCAACCCGGACTGTAATTTCCCCTCTGCAAGCCTCTATAAAACCTTCAGTTCACCGGCGGATAACAAAACACATCCGTCTCTTTCTGCAACATTTAAGGCCTCTAAATCATTCAGCGTCTTCTCGTCTGGAGAGAAGGTGGAACCTCATCACACTAATTCTGTCAGGAGGTCGTCGCTGAATTATCAGCTCATCAAAAACACAAATGTAGTGACCGCTTTGTATTTTTTCTTCTGTTTTGGGGAACGTCAGAACACATCTTACACAAACAACGATTATTCAAAATTATCTTTCTTACGGACTTTTAGTGTGCAGTCTATATCGACTAAACAGAACTTAGAACTATTTGGGTTTCTGATCAAAATGCATCACAAAAGTTTTGTTTACAAAATAGTTGCTTTAATTGATTCAATTCATATTCAAACTAATTCAAGTGTAACACAAATTGTATATAATAAATTAAATTATAACAAATTATAAATGAATTTATAATTATTTGAGCAGAATTTATTTTATACAGCTTAAACATTTTTTTAATTATTTCATTGCTGTTCTTGGTGTTATTTAAACAAGTATTTATTTTAACAAGAGTTTTTATTGTTTATCACCTTATTGCTAAACTTTAATGTTACTCAAACATGTGCAGTATATTTTCTATCTGAAGTATTCATTGTTTATTAATGTAATGATAATCTATTTTTATAAAATGACAATGAAAGTCTCTAAAAAAGTGCATTTATTCTTCTCTGTAGTCATTACTGTTTATTACTGTATCTATCTGTATTACAGTTATCGTTCTAAGAAATTGAATTGTTCCTGTGAAAATGCACTGCAAGAATGTACAAACGCGTGACAGTAAACGCTTTCATTTGACTTGAATATACAGGGGAATTAATATGTTTGTGTGTCACATTAATCCTGTTGGGAAATTAATTAAATTCCAAATAAATAAAATGTGAAGAAATCCACTCATTGAAACCTAGATGAAATGGGTATTGCATAGAAACTAAAAATCATCTTAGCTTCAAGTGGATAAAAACTAAAACTAAGGTGATACAAAACAGAAAAGAAACGTTTGAAGTCAGTTTGACATTAAAACACAGTAAAAAAAAATGTAAGAAATAATTGAAAATGGCTTTCTGGACTTGTTCTGGATCACTATTTTACACCATCAAAATAAAAAAATTCTAGTCTTTAAAACCTTTAAGTCTTTAAAATTCCACTAAACAAGTGGAAGTGGAAGTGCTGTGTTTCAGCAAAGTTCATCTAAACTGCAAACACCTTTTAAGTGTTAAAAATCTTGAGTCTTTGTGAACCAGATTTGGAGGTAAAAACCAGACCTGAAACCAGAAACGACTAATGAAGCTAAAATAACCGACTGGTCCAGTGGCTTCCAGTGACTAGTTCATTTTAATGACCATCTGTCCACCCATCCTTCCCTCCGTCCTTCCATTCTTCTCCAATTTAGCTGCCCAGCCTCCTCCTCCTCCTCCACCTCCAGGTTGAGGGCGTCGCTCTCCTGTGCCACGCGGGAGGACATAATTAATTCTGACAGGCCCTGTGACTGGCACTTGGCATTTTGTGTGGGCAAAACCCTGTCAGAGATCCTGGGAAAAGGAGAATCTGGCTTTACAAAGGGCACGGGTACCAGCCAGCATCCCCGTGGATGAGAACCCTCCTCAACAAGCATCCTAATGAGAACGGGAAAGCACGCGTCCGTCATTAACGAGTGGGAAGAGCGCGTCACGCCTCGGAGTTTGTGCTCTCTGATGGCAGCGGGAAAGATTTAGCGCGGGAAAAATGGGAAAAGGCAGGAAAATGGCTGGATGAGTGAACACACATCCATTAAAAGGTTTCCAACCCATCACTCATTCACTCAGTCTCTCCCTGCATCACATTCTCTCTCTTCGCTTGCTTTGATGGAAGGAAGGATGCGGAGAAGCTTGTCTGCGCTGACCCAATTCTGCTGTGTGTTTCTGAGAGTCTCAGCAGATCCGCGCTCAAGGTCTGTGTTTCAAACATCAAATGCTGTTTCAGGAACGCCATCGACACACGCTGATGCTCTTTGGAATTCAATTTGAGCCCAGATGTTAAAAAAAAGACGGTGTGAGATAGAGAGTAAATAGAAGGATGGAGCCCAGCTCGACGAAAAAAATAAGCCTTTGGAAATAATGAATATCATCTCAAGTCGGACGGAAACAGGGAGCGGACTGATGTGTAAAAACAGCAATTGAATTCCATCCTGGAGAACTGACAGACGCTCTTCAAACGTTTGGAAATTTCCGGGTGAACTGTTACGAGAAATTAAGGAGAAATTACCAACAAGTCCCAGTGGATTGGAATTCATCTTTCAACAAATCTTTTAAAAAGCTTTGAAATACAAGCACGCCTTGAAGTAAAAGTCAGAATCAGGGTTTTTATACCCTTTTACAAATACTGTTTCCAAAATATGATTTCACACTTAACATTCCTTTATAATGGATAAATGGAATTCCTTAGAAATACATTTTTTGTACATGTACATTGTTGTAATATTTATAATTTTTTTGTCTGAATAATACTTTAAAACGTTAAAAAAAAAAAAAAAAAAAACATTTCCACCCAATGTACTTTTTATCCCAGAGTTGCCCTGGTGTGATGACAAATAAAATGCCAAATTAAAAATAAAAATGATAATAAAAACAATGCATTAATATGTATACCATTATATTAATAATAATACGGTTGTAAGTTTGATGTCAGTGGGTCAAAAGGATCGGATAATCAAACGTACTGTTTGTAGAGGAATTCATCAATGGATGAATGGAATTCCTTTTTGTTAATGTACACTGTTGTACATTTTGTACAAATATTTTGTACTAATATTATGTGACATAAAATGTATAATATAGTATAGATAGTATTATATTAACAATAGTAGTTTTAAGTGTGAAGTCAGTGGGTCAAAAATCCGTCTGATTTGAAGTGATCGGGAAATCAAACCTACTGGAAAATCAATATCAGAATCCGTAGAGGAATCCACCAATCAGCACACTCTGACATCACACGTACAGTAATGACATCATTCTGTAATGGCCCAGCACCTGACAACCTGATGATTGTGTGATCCATCGCTCCACAGAGAGAGAATTACAAACAAATGGATATAAAGCCAGGCTTGTTCGCGCTTCCCGATCGGTTTGATTGGTCTGGAATGTTCCGGCGCGGCGCTGGGAGTCTGGGGCCGAGGGAATTCGCCCACATGATCATTTCATTTAATTGGCCCGCGCGACCATTTCTGCATATTACGGTGACGGAAATGTGCCGATACTAATCAGTGAAGGGGACGAGCCCAGATCTACTGGAATGATGAGCCGATGATTATTTCAGCGCTGGATAATGATGGTGATGTAAGAGCTGGAGGAATTCAGGCTGATGCCTGCACGTCCTTCCATTTAAGGATGAGACCATCAAATCACCAATATTGAGAAGCAATTTGGAATCTTTTTTTTATATTTAGATTATTATTTTTGGAAACATTTAATATTTCACTATCAATTTACAGCAATAACTAGCAAGTCAATTGCACTAAAATCAATTAACACCGTATTTACACAAATATACGCCGTGCTTTTCAGATGCGAAAAAAAAAATCTATTTTAATTTAGTTTAATCTTACCTTTTTCTAGTGTTACTTTGTTAATTGCCAATTATACGCACCCTCCAAGTTTTTGAGCGTCGAAAATTTGAAAGAAATTTGTGCTTATATTCGCATAAATACGGCAAGACTGTTTCTGATTTTGACAAAACCATAATCTATAAGCTTAAAGAATCTATAAATCTATAATCAAGTGGCAATTGTGATATTTTGGTATGGAATTGAGCTTGTTACAGGTTCAAATCCCGCTACAGCTAGCTATACTACAAAAACTACAAAAAAAAAAAAAAAAAAAAGAAAGTCTACACTGACACCATGGCTTAATGCTGCCCACTGCTCCGGGCTTGTGTGTAACTTCACTGGATAGTTAAATGCAGACAAATTATATACTGCCCCTAGTGGCCATATCGACAAACTCACTTTCACAAAAATTTGAGATTTTTACAAACCACCAGTGAGATTTCAGCAGGAAGGATCCAAAAACCGCATATTTGGCAACAACCGCAGTTGTATATTTAAAACAAAGAACTAAAGGGTTAAAAACATTTCACGCCTTAAAAGGTGAAAACAATCACGATTTGAGAAGATTCCCGCCGTGTTTCTCGCCCCGCCTTAATACTTTTTAATAACGGCTGAGATTCTATTGGCAAACTACTTCCAGAGTGTCAAGGTTTTAATCTTTGCGTTTAACGCCCGGAGGCATTGCCTTTTATTGACCCCCTGTAATTGTGCATCTGCCGGGGGTCAGGATTATTTCACAGCGAAACAGTAAATAATTGATTTGGCTTTGCCGAGGTTCAAGGGGTGATAAAATAAACCAACTTATTTATGTCGCACATAATACTGATATATGATTTTATCGGACTGGGTGCAGCAGGAAACGGAGGGTGTATTGGTCCTCCGCTCCGGCCCCTTCCATTAAAATGTTAATGTGGACAATGACGTTGATGGTTCAACCAGCACAGCCCACTGGACGGGACACTGGGAGAGGGCAAAGAGCAGGACGGAGACTCGTAAAGTGCAGAAGGTTTTATTCCTCTTCACGGTTGTGCCAGTTCAAGCCCGGACGATGAGCAAGTGAAGACGAATCATGTTCCTGAAGGGTCCGTGAGTGAGTCAGGGGATGCCAACAAAAAGCGTTTGAAGCAGATCACAATTATGAACATTGTATTATGGAGGGATGCGGGGTGGAGGAGTGGGGGGTGAAAAAGGCCAATGTGTGTGTCATAGTGAATTCAATTACTTTATTTTAAACATTTTATTGTAAAAAAGTATTATCAGATATTTTTATTATTATTATTATTATTATTATGGTATGGTGTGGTCCTATAATCTATGTTAGTGCTACAAGAAATATATGAAAAACAATGTGATATCTGAAGTATTGTGACGTATTTCAAAAATATTGTGACATCTTACAACAAGAGGCAACTTACAAAAACCAATAAAAAAGTAACAAATTCAAATAAATGAAACAAAACAAATCTTCCTGTTAAAACCTGTCATTTTAGGTAACAGAGGACAGTAAATATTAATACTATCAATGTTTACATAATATTTAAAACAGCATTGTATGGAATGATGCACTGGTATAGTATTCAAATCTATAAAAGTGCTACAAGAAATATATGAAAAACAATGTGACATCTCAGACAATTCAGAAAAATTTCGGGGGTGAGATGTAACAAATTAATGCAAACGTGATTTACATCAGCCTGTTAAAACATTTGTCAAATCTTCACTGTACGTTGGGAAACAGAAGACACTATACAGTGATCCACTTAAGCACACACTTTCCCCAAAAATTCTGGGTTCAAGATTTATTGGGTTGGTTTGATTTACACAGGCTTGACGCTGGATTGTGATCTGAAACAACGGGGCAGACTGTTCTTGGACATCTTATTTAATTCAGAGAAGATTTCACATTGAGGCCTTGAGACTCAACATGAGGTTGGTTTCTTTGGCGTTTGCTAATGGTCAATCTAACAAAGGCACTTCTCGGTCAAGTACACTCGAGAATTGAAGTACTTTAATTGAAATACTTTAGTGAGTGTCCAGAGCGGCACATAGCAAACGTATTTAATTATGGCAGGTATTACTAAGCTAAAAAATATTTACATGAATTGTCTAAAACGGTAAAATTTCGATTGGCCGCGAATTGGTCTTATATGTAAATGAGCACAAGCTATGACGCAATAAACCTCAGGGCTCGTGTTTGTAATGTCCAGCTCCGGTCCATTCAAACCATTTACCTCATGATTGCATCTTCAAAAACGATGACTACCTGACCCAACTTCACAACCCAAACAAATACACAAAGCCCGCTGGTATTCCCGGCATTCCTACCACTAGGAGACAGCACGGTGTGCGTGATCCATCAAGTCACACGCGTGAATTCCACACCTCCACCTTTCCCTTCTCTCCACTGGAACGATTCTATTCGCCCCATCTCTCCGCGACTCGACATTGTTCTTGGCAATAAAGACATTTGACGTGTGAGCCTCCTCGCCGCCCACCCCCCCAATCCCCCTCGCTCGCGCGCTGTTTCCGCGGATACCAGCCTCGCCGTTTGGTTATGCAACGCACGGTGCTCCACGGCTCCAAGACGGGACCCATCAGCACATGCCATCAGCCGCGGACGGGGAACGGCGGGGTACGCGGGTCGCTGTCGCTCTGTAGTGCTCCTTCACCCACGGAACCGAGAGAGGGAAGATTGTGGAGGAGGACAGAGAGAAAAGGTGGGGGCCGGTGTTTGTTACAAGTCCTGAGCCTCTCTTTCAGATGCTAAACGGGTCAGATAGACAAGTGACGGGACACCAGAGTGAGCCGGGGATGGAGAGGAGGGGGATTCGCTTCGGTTTCCGTGAGAGAGCGAGGGAGAGCGGGAGAGGGGGGGGTGAGGAAAGAGGTGGAAACTGATTTCTCCGAGCCCCTCGGAAAGAAAGGTGCGAAGCGCTGAGCAGGAACAACACGAGGAGACCAAAGGGGGTGGAAAAGAGGGTAGGACTTTTACTACAAGAGGCTGGAATACTGACAGAAAAGCCCAGAGGAAGTCCGAGAGTACAAGCAGGCGAAAGAGAGGGGAAAGATAAAGAGAGTGTGTGAGTGAGTGAGCGAGCGAGCGAGCGAGAGAAGGGGAGGGGACATTAGGGACTGAGATTGTTGTCTGCCTAACGCACACGGCACAGGGAGATGCAGTTGTAGACCTTCTGGTTTTTCTTCCTCCACTTCTGATCCCCCCGTTCTCCTCTTTTTTGGCGTCGGGGATGTTGGACCATCGGCCAGCCGGCCCTCATGCTGCCGCCAGCCCGGAGATGCCGCTCCAGTGATGAGCCCACAGCATGCTGGATCTTCCAGCAGATCGCCCACGCCGTAGGGTAAGACACCCGCTCATTTACTCCCAGTCCGTGTAGTTGAGGAGTGCCGACGCTCCTCGTAAAGTTGAAATGCATGTTGGCCCCTAGGCTGCTTCGCCGGGCTTGATATTCAGACACTTAGCTGTCGTAGCCGGGGTCTTTAACTCGCGTTACGTGCTGAAACGGATGCTAAGCCCCCGCGGTGCGCGTACACAGACAAATCTGCGCGTTTAACTGAAAGACGGGGCGAGGGAAGAGGAATCGTTTAGTCTGTGTGACAAAGGCGAGCGGCACGGTAAATCACCCAGTCGCCCCCCGCTGGAGCAGCTCTGCGGGGAAATGTGGTTTTCCGAGGGGGAATCCATCAGGGTTTGTGTTCATTACGCCACAGCTGGGCAATCAGCGCAGAGGGGAATCTCGCCCTCGCCTCGTGAGAATCTCCCATCGCCGGCTGGGATTGGACGGGGAGAGGGAAAGATGGCAAAGGTCGCTAACATCTGGCTTTTTCTCCCCACAGATAAGCCCCCTGGAGACAGAGGAGGGAGGGTCAGAATGGGAACGAACACCATCAGTATAGAGGAGGTCCGGGCACTGGAGGGGAAAGAGGAACGAGAGGAGTCCATCTTGGCCCTGCTGGGGATCATCGGAACCTTCTTGAACTTGTTCGTCATCGTCTTTGTTTACATCTACACCACCCTGTGAGGAAGACCAGGTGGTGAGGGGCGACCAGAAGAGATGGAAGCGGCATTGTGCCCTCACGGAGGAGACGTTGGAAGATGACAGTGGTCTGCTGTGGATGGGGACGCTACTCGTGACCTCTGACCCCTGGAGGATTTGTATCGATGACGATCAGCAGAACTCACTGGACATTTGCTGGAAGTTTGGACGGAGCACAAATGGTTCCGGGATTGGCATCATCGATGGACCAAAGGATGCTGCGTTTCCACGGCAACAGGACAGGCATCAAGCACTGCCCGGCTGCCTTCACAGGACAAACACAAGAGCTACTTTACGACTTATTGGACATAAACCGGTACAGTGGAGGGGGGGGTGGATTTCTGAAATATTTTTCTATTTAAATCAAAGGGAAGAAAAAACCCGAATGGAGTTTCATCCTTCATGGTTTTATCGTCTTTCCCGAGGAGGAAAATGAGCGCCACAGACACGTGTGATGCTCAGCTCGCAGCTTTGTATCGATACCTGATTACTTTCTAGATGTACTGTGCCATAGGGAAAGTGTTCAATAAAATGATATTCTATCGATCGGCGTGTCTGTGGTCTGGAGTCATGAGCAGCACTCGCCATGTCGGCGGGAAAAATAGATTTTCGTTTTTAGAAAAGCATCGACAGACTCGTGCTGCTCGCAGTTGTTTGTTTTGTGCGTCCACCCATGTGTTAGTGGAAATCTGTGTGTGTGTGTGTCCAACGCTGGCTAGAGAGCTGTGTGTGTGTGTGTGTGTGTGTTTGCAAATATGTGCGAGTCTGTTTGTAGAGGTTGCTACGTGTGTGGAGAGAGAGAAAGAGAGAGTTTGAGTTTGTGTGTGTGTGTGTGTGTGTGTGTGTGTGTGTGTGTGTGTGTACAGAGCTTGCTGAAATTGTGTGCATTTTTGCAGATTTTAAAAGGTGTGTGTTTGTAGTGATAGCTGCATGTGTGTATTTGCGAGCATGCTGAATGTGTATTTGCAGAACTTACAAAGTGTGTGTGTTCGTAGAGATAGCTACAAGTGTGTTTGTGTTTATACAGCTTTCTGAATGTGTGTTTTTGTAGATCTTAAAAGTGTGCTTGTTTGTTGGTAGAGGTAGCTGTGTGTGTGTAGTTTCTAGAGATAGATGTGTGTGAGAGTGCATGTATGTGTGTGTAATTGTAGACCTTGCTGAAAGTATGTGCGTTTTTGCAGCACTTTGCAGGAAGCTACGTGTGTGTGTGTGTGTGTGTGTGTGCTTGCAGAGTTTGCCACACGTGTGTGTGTGTGTGTGTGTGTGTTTGCAGAGCACACTCTAGCGTTACATTGTGTGAGTGTGTGTGTTTGTAGAGTTTGCCAAGTGTGTGCTTTCAGAACTTGCTACGTGTGTGTGTAGTTGCAGAGCTCACTTGTGTGTTACATTGTGTGTATGTGTGTGTACAGTTCCGTACACAGCACAGAAAAGCCACACCAGAAAGAAAGCCACACCAGAAAAAAAGCCACACCAGAGCAAAAGAGAAGAGGAGGAAGAGTGCGGGGGGGCGGTCAGGCGGGCTTCTCCTCCATCTTTATTCCTGGCTGGTAGCTGTGATTAAGGCGTTTTAAGCTCCTGGAACGAGGAGGTCAGATTCCCGTCACTGCTGATGGAGAGTGAAAGAGATGGCTGATGGGAGCTTCATGCATGAGAATGAGTCTCTGATGGTCCACAAGGCTCGAGGAGACTCACTCACGTCTAAGCATCACATCTCCAACATCTTTACAGATGTTCTTCTGGCTTTTCAAGTTCTTCAAATGTTCTCCAAGATCACGTCTCCACAAATAGCTTGAGGAGACTCCTTCTCGTCTTACCATCACATCTCCAAGATGTTAACAATGCTCTTCTGGTTCTCCAAGATCATGTCTCTCTGAATTACTCGAGAAGACTTGCTCAGGTCTAAGCATCACGTCTCCAAGATGTATACGAATGTTCTTATGATTCCCCAGAGCCAGTTCTCCAACATCACGTGTCCAGAATGACATGAGGAGACTCATTATGTCTAAGCATCACATCTTCAAGGTTAACAAATGTTCTTCTGGTTCTCCAAGTTCTCCACGTGTTCTCCAAGATCACGTCTCTTCGAAAGGCTCGAGGAGACTCACTCACATGCAAGCATCACGTCTCCACGATGTTTACAGATGATCTTCTGGTTCTGAAATCCTCAGATTTGGATTGCGAGAGCCAAAACATAGAAGCGTTCTTTTGTGCAGGAGCCTCCATAAACTCAAAGCCACAGGGCAGGAGTGTAATAAAAGGCCGAGCTGTAAATCAGCATGTACCTGCAGGGCTTATCATCAAACACAAATCCCCAGCACAGCAGCTCTGGTGTCAGATCAGTCTAAACCCTCTCCACCTGTTCATCGCCCAGCTTCTGCAGCTCTGGGGTCAGCGGAAACCCCCTGGGCGTGGTCTGCTGGATCAGCCAGGACTGATCCTGGACCAGTCACAGCACAGAACATCTGGAAATAATCCAGGAGCCTTTGTGTGGCGGCACAAAGCTGCACCATCCATCCCCGGTGTTGTGTCGATGAAGCAAGAGTCATGCTGGGCTATTGAGAAGCTGGGAGTTAAACATCTGGATTTGAGCGCACAACAGACAGACGCTTGAACAAAACTGAGGCGATTCAGTGGCTGTGTGAATCACAAACTCTTGATTCACATCACTAATCTTTAGTGAGTTGACCAAATACGATCGACTGCGAACAAACACCGTGGCTTGTTCAATTCAAGGCAGGAACGAGACTTTGAATATGGAAAACGAAAAGGAACCAAACAAGGAAATGGAACCGAAGCTGCCACGAATAAAAACACTCTTCAAAAACTCTTCAAAGACGCAACAACAACAAACAAGAACAATAGCACAGTGTGACATCAACAGGTCGGAGCACTGCCAAAATAAGAGTCCCCATGACAAAAACCATCTTAAACCGTTAAGATCTAACCAACATCTGGATCTGAGCAAGGCCATATGAATCGCATCATGGAACTTTGGAGAATCAACCAAATCCGAACGACTGCGAACAAACGAGGAAGAATTGTGTGAGTGCAGAGACTCTTATTATGGAAAATTAACAAAGAATTGGAACCAAAACCGGCTATAAACAAAAACATTCAAAAACCAGATGCAACAACAACAAACTAGAATAATTCATCATGTGACATCAACAGGTCGGAGCACTGCCAAAATAAGAGTCCCCATGACAAAAACCATCTTAAACTGTTAAGATCTAACCAACATCTGGATCTGAGCAAGGCCGAATGAATCGCATCATGGAACTTTGGAGAATCAACCAAATCCGAACGACTGCGAACAAACGAGGAAGAATTGTGTGAGTGCAGAGACTCTTATTATGGAAAATTAACAAAGAATTGGAACCAAAACCGGCTATAAACAAAAACGTTCAAAAACCAGATGCAACAACAACAAACTAGAATAATACATCATGTGACATCAACAGGTCGGAGCACTGCCAAAATAAGAGTCCCCTGATAAATAACACTTTTAAAGCGGTTAAAACATCTGGATTTGAGTGACATGATGCAGTGGCCATATGAATCACTAATGTTTGATTCGAATCACGGATCTTCGACGAAACAACCAAATCTAAAATAAGAGTCCCCTGAGGGAAAAAAAAAAACTTTTTAAAACAATTAAAAACAAACATCTGGCTCAAAAGAAAAGGAGAGGAACAGAAGGAGAGAATTAGTTGCTGTGTTGCTGTGTTCTGTGCAAAATTGTTGTTTACATGCAGAAAAAGTCGAAAACCTGCTCTACTTAAAGACTTCACCGCGTCAGCACGAGCGCCAGATCAGCAGAACAAAAAGCTGTCAAAACTACTAAATACACAGAAACAAGCATAATCGGCGAGGAGTTCCGAATTATTCTAGCCTACGATGACAAACTAGCGCTGCGCCATTAATTTTATGAATAATGAGAAGCTTGTTTAAACAAAACAACTTGTGAAAAGAAAAAAAAACGCAACAAAGTTAAATTAAACATTTAAAATGATTAAAAATGGTCACAGCAATCCAATTTTTATCTTCGTAATCCTAATACGTTTTTTGCAGAAATTGTTCATCCTTAAAACGTCATTGCTTAAAACGTTTGGCTAATACCAAAACAAATGCTTAAAACATGAAGTTTTTAAAAATAAAAAAAAACAGACACAGCAAAAATAGAAATTCAAATGACACTGAACACCAGTAACGAAAGAGATGAAAACACCTGTGAATTCCACGTTTTCGATAATAAAATAATCAGGCAAAGACAAAACAAAAACGTTTTTGTTCGTCGAAGAAGGCACACCACATTTGGATCTGGTTTTAATCTCCGAAATTAAAATACAGATTTTAATAACGCATTTTGTGCCACAAAACATTCCTACACCCAACTACATCAAACGCCTCCGAATCTTTAGAACTTTTTAAAACGTCATTTCAATTAATTTCTATCTGACTCATGGAATATTCCTCAACAGCCCAGTGATCGGCCTTCAGATTAACACTAGCTTATGCAAAAACATGCTGAACGAGGGATAAAATTGATTAAGCGCCACCGCTCAGAGTAACGTGGAAATGGAGAGAAATAATCTACGAATATTCAAATGAACCTTCAGGATTGGGAAAGTTGAGACATTTCCGTTATCCATGTGAGCTCAGATCAAAACAAGTGGGTTTTGGAAAAAAAAAACAATTCACAAATCGACACTCTACCCTCGTTTTTCCATTTGTACTATATTCCCATCTTTTCTTTATCCATAAATGTCTCGTGATTACAGTAGGAATGATCTGAGATGTTCATTTTTCTTCTTCAAAGCCACAGAAATGGCTAGAAATCTCACATGAGACGCGGTTGGTTTTCAGGCTTTTTCAAAATGACCAACAAAGCGCCCCCTGCTGGCTGACCATAGATCACGCTCTGCCAACCTAGAGTTAAAACCTTCTCTTGATACCAGGAGCTAATTACAACACTCATTGTTTTATTGACACTTATTTAATTAGGCTAGGGAGAAATGGACACACACACACACACACACACACACACACACACACCCCAATAAAGCCTACACCAATGCCTGCTTCTTGATAGATATGATAAAAAAAAGCTATATATATATTTTAGATTCATAAGCATATGCAACAATAAATAAATTATAAAATAAAAATAAACCAAAAAAAAATTCTAAAATAATTAGATATATATATTAAAAAAAAAAAAAAAAAAAAAAAAAAAAAAAAAA
>MU204318.1:3195965-3221311 GCA_017309775.1 Paedocypris sp. Pulau Singkep | reverse complement strand
AAAAAAAAAAAAAAAAAAAAAAAAAAAAAAAAAAAAAAAAAAAAAAAAAAAAAAAAGGCAACAATGAAAACAAAAAAAAAACAAATAAAATAAAAAGAATAACATGGAAATCGCTAATAACTCCGCAACGCTAACTTCGCAAAAAAACAGCAAAAAACGAATAATGCTTTTGTACAATATATAATATTATGTTTTTGGTAAGGCAAGTGCCTAACTAATATTCCATAATTATATGTATTAAATTATTAAATGTATAATACTTAATAAATACTAAATTATTTACTTTATCATGTGCCACATTATTGAATAACATACTACATCAAATAAAAATAACGTAATATGAAATGAATAAACACACAATATTTATATAGCTTATATGGCTAATTCAAATTAATAATTTGAACTTAAACAATGTATCAAAAATAAAACTTTTAGAACTATTAGAAATTATAATAATTTTTGTTATTATAAAAAAGCATGATTGTGTCTAACATATAAAAAGGTACCTTTTTCAGTTCTGAGTCTCTTGAAGGAATCGGTCTTGGAGAGTCCAGGGTCCGAGATGATCTTTGAGCCCAGTTTGACGGTCAGGTCAATGGAGCGGTATCCCTGAGGAAGCTTACGCTCGTACAACAGCGTCAGCAGCTGCGCCAAGGTCATCTCGGGCGGCAACGGCTGACCTGCAGCGAGACACCACGTTTCACACACATCGAGAAACTCGTCCTGAAACTTTTGAATCATATATTATAGGAAATCACAAGAGAATCCAGGAGGAAACATCCGAGCTCATCAGCAGAACAATGGACATTTCTAAGGTCAAAGCTGCTCAAACTAGGGCCTGACTTGATCCAAGATGATCAATGATTAATGGTCAAGGTAAGAGGGAGGAAAAAATTATGACACTGCAAATGTACAACATCAAGGAAAATATTTCACATGATCAGAGTTCCTACAATTTGCCAAGTCAAATTCACGCATTTTTCAGGCACTTTCACAGTCCATGTTCAAGCTTTTCCAGCAACTCAAAGCAAACTTTGTCACTTTAATTACATTTAAAGAGATTATTGTGCGAAAACTAACAAAGTTTGTTCAAACTAAGTAGGATTAGTGCCATTAAGGACATTTAGTCCCATTACAAATATACGTATATAGTAAGTTAGTTATATAACATGTTTTTTTATTTCGTAAGTCGGAATACCACTGTACAGTATTTGTTTGTTGTGATATATAATGAATGTGATGGTATAATGAAAATTTCAAACATTTTTAAGGCCTTGAAAACCCAATTGAAATTTGAGCATTTTCAAGGATTTCAAGTGTTGCGATACAAAAAATGTTAAAGCGAAAACAATATTGCTGTTATACAACAACAGTCCATCTTTTGTAACATTTTTTATAATATAGTTACATTTGAGTAAAATTGAAATATGACACAGTTAAAAAAAGTTACATTAATAAAAGGTCAATATGCGAATATAAGGCACCTTGAGGTCTTTTATTACTAGTCTGAGCAGCAGTTCAACATAAAAAAAAAATGTCCCCAGAATATAAAATCTAAAACAGAGATTTGAATTGGCATTCACGGGCATCTCTGAATAAATGTTGTGAGGTGAAGCGGCAGGAATACGGGCGACGGGCAGCGAGGTGACCTCCACAAGCATCCCGCTGTGTGTGTGTGTGTGTGTGTGTGTGTGAGACAGAAGTTAATACCAGGTAGTAGTTTGTGACAGAGGTGGAAGACAGGCACGCTGATGGTTTTGGCAGACGGATCGACTCCGGAGGAAGCTGCCAGCTTGTCGCTGAGGACGCGTCCTCGCCGAGACGGAGGCCGAGGTGGAGTGGACAAGGCTCTCTTAGACTGAGACTTCAGACCTGATACAGACAGAAACCAATGAAGGGAATATCAGTTCAGATTTACTGTGAGAAATACATTTGATCAAAAGAAAATAGTTTAATTAATTTAATAATTTAAATAATTAATTTACAGCGTTTTACAACTAATGAAACTTTTTACTTTGTAGAATCCAATGTGGTGAATTTGATGTTCACATCTGTTCAATATAAAGCAGCACAATATGGGGGAAAAAAGTCATATCGAAAAATCATATTGTTTTTATTAAGGCCGTTTAAACTGATTTCTTGCATCATTTTATACACATTTACATACCCATAACACAAAAAAAAAATTAATTTTTTTTTTCAAAATAAAACCAAGTTCAGGCATAAATGTGGCATAAAACTTCAGTTAAACAAAACAATTGCATTTTAAAGTGACAGCGAAGTTATAATATTATTTAAAAATTACTGACACAAATTTAATTAAAATAAATACTTAGGTGTTTACTTAGGTGTGAGTGTGGTTCAACGGTTCAACAGAAAACCAATGTACATTTTGAAATGGATGCTTATAAATAAATTGTACTTTTATTAATTTCAATTAATAATAAATTCACAAGCGTGTTTCCTCACAAGAAAGCTAGTTTATAGACAAAGACTTTGGCTTTTAGAAGTCACATGATCTGGACTTTTGCGAGATTTAAATCGTAAGAAAAACACTTACTAACCAGTAATTAATCAACAACTACTCAAGTTCAGTGATAAAAGAGCTTTGACGCACCTGAGGCAACAACCACACTGTAGTTGTCTTGGAAGCCGTTATCAGCCTTCATTTTCTCCTTTTCCTCATGGTTTTTCTTTTCTTTATCCTCCTTCTGTTCGTTGATCAGTTTGGCGGTGATGCTGGGCGTGTCTGCACGAACAAATACACATCACACTCGTCCGTCTGGAGAATACAACACTACGAGTCCCGTTGAGACACACAAACACACACATATCGACAACAACGATGTGAAAATCTAATAAAGACTCAGGATATGATTTATAACCAGAGCAACATCTTTCATCACTGATGGATGCTCTGAAAAGACCACGGGTTTGAATTCAAGACAAGAGAGCGTTTTTCACACGCGTATGTGCTGATGACGCCATATTGCTATATATATCATATATCATATATCATATATCAGACCTTGAAAATCTCAAGATGAGGCAACAGCAGACAGAACTCAAAGAACGACAGGGAAAATACCTTGTTTTGTTTTTTAAAGTTCGATTTTTTTGATTGTTTTATAATAATTTTCCTATTACTATAATGGTATAAAAGCCAAATGTATGAGTGATGTATGAGACTGTCTTTCACTGATTTCTTACCTGAGACACGGTCCAACACTTCAGACAGAGAAGTTGAGATGGGAAGGTGAAGTTTGCGAAACTTGTGTCCTGCTCCGTACATGGGATGCTGGATAACGTGACTGGTGGCGTTAATTCGACCTTTATACAACTGGGGGGAGAGATGGACAGAGAGAGAGAGATAAACAGAGAGATTGAGACGGGGGTTAGAAAGAGAGAAATGGGGAGAGAAAGAGAGAGAAAGAGAGAGGGGGGTGGTTAGAAAGAGAGAGATGTATAGACAGGGGGGGGGCGAGAGAGAGAAATAAAAAATAGAGAGAAAATAAATGAGAAATATCAGGAGTGAACAAGAAAAAGTGATCATGACCAAGAGTGAGTTAAAGAAAGAGTGAGAGAAAAGCATAGCAAGAGAGTGAAGGAGAGAGCAAAGATACACAATGGAAAGGAAAGAGAGAAACACAATGCAAAAAAAGACAGATAAATAGCAAAACAGAGAGTGAAAGAGCAAGAGAAAAACATTGCAAGACAGTGTGAAGAGAGAAAAAGGAGAGTGAATAAATATTGAAAAAGTATGAGATGGAGAAAGAGGAAAAAGACATAGAGAGACATAGCAACATTGTGAAAGAGTGAACAAAACAGAAAGAGAGTGAGAAGAAAAAAAGAGTAAGACAGAGCAAATAAGAGAGTGAAAGAAATACATTGCAAGAGAAAGAGGGGGAAAAAAACAATGTGAGAGGAAATAAGTGTGAGGATGAACGAGAGAATGTGACAGGCAGCAAAATACGAAGTAAGTGAGGGGTGGAGAGAAAACCAGTGTGACAGAGAGTGAGAGAGGGGGGGAGAGAGAGAGAGAGAGAGAGAGAGAGAGAGAGAGAGAGAGAGAGGGAGAGAAAGAGACAGAGAGAGAGAGACAGAGAGAGAGAAGAGAGAGAGAAACAGAAATAATTCAATAATTCCATTGTTAAAGGATAAAGTTGCAATGTAACACATATTACAATATAACGCGCATCTCAGTTTCAATATCAACTGCACTTCTGTCATCCGCGCAGACGGACAGGTTTGTGTAAATGTCACTGGGCTCTTTAGAGATGGCGGAGGACAGCGTCAGGCTTGGTGAACGGTGAGAGATTTGCAAGCGCTGGCATTTCAAAGTCTCGCTGCCGTCTGGACAAAAATAGCAATCGATACGTCACCGCGGGCCAAGGAGCATAAAGTCCGTCCCCGCCGCGGAAGGACACACGTGATGTAGCGTGTAAACATCAGGTCTCCGGGGGTGCGGCGTAATGTCCGCGCCAACGTGATTTACGGCGGGAAACGGCCGCTAAACGATTCCGCGACTCGCGTCTTTACGATGCGGCGTTATTATGGTCTGGCGGCAGCGGGTCAGTGAAGGATGCTGCTGGCGTCCTTCAGCGTTTACATCAGGACCGAGGTTAGGACGAGTGGGACTTTGTCAGGATGCCAAAAATAAAAAATACGAACATTATACATCTTAGCCTATAATTTCATGCAATTGTTTTCCGAGCATTATAAAACTGGTCATCAAAAAAATGCATTAAAAATGACTCATTAAAGCGGCTTTGATAGTAAAAGTGACCTGCGACTTCAGCCAATCACATTTGCTGCACGCTTGAGGCCAGGGTGAGATCAAATGCGCCACCTAGTGGTCAACTGGCAGAAATGTAAAATTGATTTTGAAGCTCAAGGCGAGCAGAGGTGTAAAGTACTTGAGTTTGAGGAATTCTTGCAAATTTGGTAAATATTGTAAACATTATTTTACTTAGTATTTTTGACTACTTTGTACTTGTACGGGGTACCAAAAATATAAACAACTTTTAAATTCAAGCAGTGAATTCCCAATAATTACAGAATTTTTTACAGTTTCTTTAAGCGTTGAACTTTTTTTTTTTTTAGATTCATTTGTATTATACACATTAGATATTTACAAAATGTACAAATATTCCTTAAGTTTACCCACTTTACACCTCTGCCTGCGAGACAATGAAAAAAAAGTCATGGGGATTTCAGTTGTAAGCGAAGAAGCTTCCAGAGCCTTAAAAACGCAATAAATCATCTACCTGACTTACAAAAAAAATGAAATAAGGCGCCCAGAACCACAACACGTGAGCTTAGGGTTGATGATGCAAGTGCGAGTGTTTACCGGACAGGGAGACTGGAGGAAGACGGTGACCTTCTCATCCTCAAGCATCAGCTGAAGGAAAAGTCGACGTATGAATCCAGATATATTCCCTGAGACCGGAACATTCCCTCGCTGAGGTGCTGATTGGAACAGCTCGCACAAGACCTTAAGAAAGACAAAAATGTGAATATAAGTCAATCTTGAGTTGTACTACTTGTATTTCTGCTAATTTGCATTTTTAATGGAATACAAAAAGTCATCAGAATAATTAAAGTATCGTGTAGTGTTGACTTATTGACGGGTTATTGTAGCTCTGTGATTATTATATTGATTTTTGCATAATAAGACACACTCACATTTTTGGTAAGATAAAAATGTAAAACTACATTTTTCAACATACAGTATGTCCTTTTCTACCACGTCATATAACAATAACATTTAAAAACAGAGAATTTCAACTTAACAGACAAAAAAAGTGTTTCGTAGAAAAAAAAGTGTTTAGTGTGTGAGACTTTTTTGTGTTTTGAGCGTCATTGTGCAATAGTGCGTGGCTGTAAAAATAGGATTAGAGGTTGGAATCAGATCCGGATTATTAATAAATCGCAGTAATCTTGAAAAGTATAGCAGGAAAATCACTAAATATTATAGAGAAATTTTCAGTAAAGATTGTTAATTATTAATGGAAAATTCAATACAATTTCCCATTCATAACAAATGTTAAGTTACAATTTTTTGTACTATAAGCTGGACGGGCATTTTTCTATCTCACACTTAGAAAAATTAGGATTTTAGGTTGGAAGACATTATAGTCCCAAATATTTGTGCCCAAAATGTACACAAATGTGCCCAAATATTTTGATCAAACAATTATCGCCCAACTTTTAAAACCGTGACTATTGAACTATTCGCTTTTTCCACCTACGGTACTTAGTAATGAACTATGAAGTCACATTACGAGTAGGACAAGCATGTGGGCCAGACCTGTGCCATGAGCCGCTGGTTGTTGGGATGGCATGAGATGCACTGCAGGAAGAAAGCCACGGTGGCGTTCTCGATGGCCGTCCTCTGCTGGGTGGTGAGTCCAGTGCTGCGGCTGGTGGAGGCCAGCGAGGTGCTGGGGGCGGAGCCGTGGCCCGCGGTGGCATTAGCACCTCCGCTGGCACTGGAGTGGCACAGGAGGAACAACAGCGCCGTCCACAGGGGGTTGACCTCCGGACCGCCCAGCCAGTCCTTCATGGTGTGACTGTTGCCCACCTCCGTGAGGAAGCGCAGCACGGGCGCTGCCAGTTCAGCGGGCAGAGGGGGCTTGGCATAAGCGTGTGCCCGTCTCTCCGTCTGGCTGGAGAAGCCGGCTGGCAGAGGGAGCTCGGCGCTGACCAGGAGATTACAGCAGAGGTCGGCGAGGCTGCGGACCAGTAGGGAAGGCAAGCTGGAGTCCAAAAGCTGCTGGATGGCACCGGGAGACTGCGAAGAAGCCGCTAGCGTCACCAGTTGGCACTCTGACAGTGAGATGGGCAGCGCTACTGGAGTCAGGGCGTGTTTGGAGTCGTCTGTGAGGGAGGCGGCGCTGTTCAGGTCGTGCTGCTTCTTGCCGTCGTCCGTCATCGCCATGCGCCGCTGCGCGCTGGTCTGGGCAGCAGGGGGCGACACGATGCCCATCCAGGACATGAGCAGCGAGAAATAACTGGGGTGGATGTGGCACATGGAGCAGAGCAAGCTGTCCACTGCCTTCTTCAGGACCATGTTTGATGACAAAGACATGGACCAGTTGAACAGCAGCCTGGAAGAGAGCAAACAAAAGCATTTAAGCCAGTGATGACCAACCAGCGGCCCACGGGCCATATCCGGCCCATGCTGTCGAATGTGGCCTGCTTATTTCTATATTCACAAACAGTGTTTTTTTTTTCTTTTATATATGATAAAATATTGTAATGACTGTAATAAAAAAAACATGTTACACAAGAGTTAGTTGAACAACAAAAAAAAAACATAATAAATAAGTTAAATAAAAAATCGTTTTATTTTTCTTTCAGGCAAGCGGCTAACGGTGAGTGATACAGAAAACGCAAAAACTCTTTTCCTCGTCACATCACTGGCGTACTCCCGCATCACAAACATTGCCTTTCGTATCTTGAAACAATGTCATTACTAGAGGCAAAATGTTCTCAAAGACACTTTGTAACTTGAAACTTTCATGAGCCGAGGTACCCACTGTACACTAGTACCTTAAATACTTGAGTTTTGACCTTTAAAGATAAATTACCAAAATTTCCCCACTGAGGGACTAATAAAGGTTCAATTATTATTATTATTATTAAATTTATCGAGTTAATCAATTACCAAACCTTAGAAAATAACGGAAAATTGATTGTATTCATGATTTCTTTTCTCACATTTTAAACATTCATATTTAAATTCCATATACGTTGTGGCCAACAAAAATCCAATTTTGGAAAAAGAGAAAAAAAAAAGTCACTGGTTTGAGAAGTATTCAGCACAGGTATAGAAAAAAAAAGGCAATTTGTGCCTATTATAAATGTAATAACGGTTCACTTGGTGCACATAAAGTATTTATAGCTGCAGAAAACTTAAAAACGTGAGAGTAGTACATTCTCAGTGTCTCCTCCAAGCGTGTAAGCATTGAGGTCAAGAAGTGTGTTCATCTACGCCACAAAGAGAAGGAACTCACTCAAAAAGCTCTCGGTTTAGCAGAGCGGGCAGGTCGTAGTCCACGGGCAGCTCATAACTGTGCCACAGGATGGAGGCCACGCAGTGCAGATGCGAAGGGGAGGGCATGAGCAGGCCGTACTCCCGCGAGGGTGGTCCGCTGGGGGGCACGAAGCCGGCTGGAGCTCTCTGCTTCAGGGCCGCCACACGAGAAGAGTCGTACACCCACTGGAGAAGAGCCTCGATCCTGAGCCACACAGCGCAACAGCGTTACCCTTTTACTCCCATCATTACAGATGTGTTTCATCGTGGTACCTGTCTTTGGTGCCAGGGTCCTGTGTGGTGCCAAGCTGGTAAAGGATGTCTATAGTGGAGTCTGATGACAGACCATTTAACCGCCCGAAGAGCAATGGACTGTTGAGATCTACAAGGTGCAGAAAAACACAAATAATGTTGGTAAATAGCCCCTATTGATTTAAAAACGCATTTTGATTGATGATTTTAAAAAAATCTGCCTAAATTGGCATCTTGGCACCAACGGCTATATTGATGGCAATATGGTTCACAATATTACAAGAACGGTTCAAAACCAAGAACGTTTTTTTTCCAACAGTCAATGAAAAGCATAAACAGACACAGAATATCGATAGAAGTTGTACAAATTGGATAAATCTTTAAATCGACTTCTGATTAAAAACAATTAAAACATTTCTATAAAAACGTCAGTTAAAAAAATTTCCGTCGTCTCTCCCCCAATTGAAATATAGGGTTAAAAACTATTAATTAATATACCCTAAAAATATGCATCGTAATCCATCTAATCCGTGCCATCACTTCAAAAATTCCAAATGTTTTTATAAATGACAACATTTTGGTAATAAATGTAATAAAACATGTCACATAGCAGTTGTTTAGTTGTTAAAAAGACGTGCTACTTTCAAATAGCACAAATATTTCAAAGCTCGGGACGAAATTTTTGAGGTGAGCATTTCGTTATCCAAGACATTCCTAAGTCGGGGTTCCACTGTATATACATTAATACTATACTATTTTTGGTACAAAATAATAGTTAAACAAATCTAGACGTAAATGCTTGTGTGCACTATTTTGTTCGAAATGTATTCATTTTTTTAATTATTTTCCTTTCCTTTTTCTTTTGTTACTTATCGAATCAATTCCCTCTTATGTACAGACTCAAGTAAGTTTGCATCCCGTCTGAGTATACATATACATATTATATTATGAGTAAAAATTTCTTTTGCACAAAAATAAGTAAATGTACTTGTGAGTATGTGATAAATACTCACACATGCTCACACATTATTTAACACATACTTTAGGTTTGTGTTACTCCCTGTTACTTTGAGGGAGACAAATCCCAACAATATAATCATGGACATCTGTTCTGGGATGCTTCAGGGTTCTTTCAGAAAACTGGCATTTAAATTCCACTGGCAGGCCGTGGCACAAGCAAATGCACAAGTGAATGGATCTGTGATTAGTGTTTTCAGAGCGAGTCTTACTGGCCAGATCTGTGCCCGACGCCGCACAGTTACGCAGCAAGATGTCGATGAGTTTGAGGCCGATGCGCGTGGACTGCAGACCGATCTTGACTAAGACGGCCTCGATGTTGGGCGAGTGCATGCCGCAGTAGGGAGACATGAGCAGGGCGGCACACGTCTGCAGCAGGTTTGCAGTGGGAGCCGCCGCACTGGCCATCATGGCCTCCAGATCAGACACGTGCGTCAGGCAATGATGCAGCAACCGCAACCAGCCGATGCTGCCAGGGAGAGAAGAGTATGAGGTGTCAGAAAAGTGGAAAGGAGTGGAAAGTACGACACACTACCTGGTCGAGCTACACAATTTATAAAAAAAAAAAAAAAAAAAAAATCGCCATCAAAATCTCACATTACCGTTACTTAACAGGTTGCAGCAAAAAGAAAGAAATAAAAAAAGCCAATTTTCTAATCTAATTGTTCACATACAAGGCCCAGATTATTTTCTGGATTTGATAGATAAGAGAGAGAGAGAGAGAGAAAGAGAGATAATCTTTATTGTCACAATGGTGAAATTATAAAGCGCATAGTAAATGTTGACATATTAGAATTTAAATTGGAAGAACAAACAATTGGGTAATTAAAAAGAAAAAAGTGTGTATATTGTAGAATACAGAGAATGAAATGTGTAGTTTTAAAGAGATTAAATTAATAAATAAATCAAAATTAATAGCCCCATTCAAAAAAATATTGTTTTAAAAACATTTCTATAGTGCTTTTAAACAGAGGCAATAATTGTGTCATCAACTGTACATAATAATACATGATACAAAAAAATGTTTATTTTTAAAATGCTTAATGATTATTTTTTTCACAATATTACTTTTACATTAGATTATTTTTCATTCCATTTATTTAAATATAAATCAACAAGTAATGTGTGTTATAATATTGCTGTTTGAGAACTTGATTTTCACGATTAAATCTTTAAAATAAAAAATACCGAATTGTGAAAGAATCATGTGTAATTCTCATGTTCTCCAGAATGGTGCAGCTCTACTACCTGGTCTTGGAGACCTGATCTTCAGATGGCAGGAAAGGATTGTTGACCGTGGCGGAGGAAGTGTTTCCGAAAGCGGTCAGGCCGAGGAGTTTGATCTGCGACAGGCCTAGTGTGCTGGCGTCACGAGGCCGGTGAAGTCGCAGACACACCGCAGACGCCACCTCGGCCTTCACCAGCTGGAACTTGATGTAGGTGAGACCACTAGTGATGACCGGAGTGGACAGGGGAAGCATGTTCACACCATCCGCGCTGATCTCCACAGACACCGAGGACGGGCAAGCTGGAGGAAGAAAACAGGTTTAAATCTTCCCAAAGACTCTGCATTAAATATTACCGTTATTCTCTTCTATATTACCGTAATTCTCAGACAATAGGATGCAAAAAAAAAAGCCAATTTCCTAACCTAATTGTTCACATACACTGCCAACATTATTTTTCTGGATTAGATTTTTTTGAATGAATTTTTAGATGAATTTTTATTGTCATTGCACAGTTGTGAAATTATAAAGCGCACAGAAAATGTTGACATATTAGAATTTAAAGTGCGATTTGTAGTACAAAAAATGGGGTAAATAAAAATAAGAACAGTGTAAAATGTAGACTATTATGTAGACTTCTTTATTTTGGAATTGCTATAATTACATGTATAATTAAGTACAGAGTTAGAATTGTGTACACTGCACAGCAATTGTGAGTCTCTCAGAACATCCCTTAAAATTGAAATTATTATTTATTATTATTTATTCATTATTATATAATATTTTTACTTGCAGAAAAGAGGAGAGGAACGTTAGAATGCTTAGCTACGAGTCTTAAATGAATAAAATAACAAGAATAAGGGAAAAGGTTTATATTATATATTACTATATCTGAGAAAAGTAACTTTGTGGGGTTAAAAAAAAATATAAAAATATAAATGTAGATATAGATATATAGATTAAATGTGTGTGGGGGGCTGGGGGTTTATTACTATTGTATACTCTTTTAAGGTCATTTATTATTTCTTAAGGGTATGTTAGTAATTTTCTATTGTGTGCCACTTCTTTGGATATTTACCACAATGTTATTATATGACTGTGATGAATATGACTGCGATGCTTGCTTTCTAAAAAATGTTAAAGAAAAAAAAAAAAATCGGAAGAAAAAAATCGGAAAAAAATGTTCGAAATAAACTATTCAACCAAAAGCAATGTTAAAGGAACTGATGCTTTGCGGGTGGGCACACTCACTAGCCAGTGAAGCCAGATGTGGCTGGATGTGAATCTCCTTGAGCAGAACAGCTGCAGGCAGGTGGATGGTGAGGTCACACCAGGCTTCTTCAGGCAGGAATATGTAGGACCAGGCGGCGGACCGCGCCCGGCGGTGAGGGGGCGTGGCCTGAAGCAACACTTCCGCCGGCTGCGCCGTGGGGCTGCTTGAGGTTATGGTGCCTGCGGCGAGAAAAACACTGGGAGTAAATGCTAGGTAATAGAAAAGAAAGAAAAAAAATATATATATAATATAGAATATAATAACTTGTCATTTCAACATTTTACAAAAAAATTACAATATAAAAAAATATATAATTTCTCTACAATAGTACACATAACAACATATACTGACTCTGGCTGCCAAGCGAGAAATTACTTTTCTGTCAAAATTCCCATATATATATTAAATATATATTTCAAACTGAAATAAAAAATGAAATATTAACTTTACTTCACTCAATTTTGTGGGAAAAATATTTCACTCGGTTTATACGCATTTAATATTTGCTGCGCTCTGACACACAATTTGCTCTGCCCTTTACTTTTATTAGGTGGGACGTCTCCCAGTCAGTGTGTGTGTGTGTGTGTGTGTGTGTGTGTGTGTGTGTGAGAGGGGAGAGGTAGACACAGAGAGAGATGGATATGGAGAAACACACACAAACACAGACAGACAGACACAGACATGTCATAAAGAGATGGAGATGAAGAGAAACACACAGAGACGGACAGACACCGAGACAAAGAGAAAGAGAGAGTGGGGGAGAGAGAGAGAGAGAGAGAGAGAGACAGACAGACAGAGAAGGACAAAGACAAAGAGAGACAGGGGGAGAGAGACAGACGAAGACAGACAGATAGACAGTGACAGACAGACAGACAGACAGACAGAGGGATGGAAAGAGAGAGAGCGAGAGAGAGAGATAGAGACAGAGCATAAACTCAAGCATAAACACTCTTCTGTGTTTTATGCTCGAGATCAAAATAGTTTGAGCAGAGTTGCAACCAAGCGAGTCACCATTGTGATCATTAATTCAATAATAAAATAAAAAAAAAAGATTCACCAAGAGGAGCAAAGTTGTGTAATCCTTCAGCGTTGTCTGGTTCAGACGTGAGCACCCGTCCCTTCAAACTGCCATCTGCTGCTTTTCCAGGCCCCAAGTCGAGAAACTTCATGATGGTGGACACCATACTGCGCGCCGTGTTCACTATGGCTCGTGTGCTGGTCACCATGTTGTTACAGATGAGCTGGACGCCGCCTGAACACACACACACACACACACACACAGTTAGAAAAAAATAAATAAATCACGTTCTTCAAACCTGGAAGAAGTGCAGACATACCCATGTCATGAAAGGCCTTCAAAGCCTCACTGGTGTCCAGCACTCTCAGAATGAACCACAGTAAAGGTTCAGAGAGCTGACATGTGGAAAGAGAACCCTGCAAGACAAACACACCTCATTAATAAGGCTAAAGATGAGAATAGCTATTGTATAATTAAATATATAATTAATAATGAATATGGAGGCTTCGTCTTCCTCTCTAAATACCTATAAGGCACAGTTGAAATTCTTTATTGTGAATTTTATATATATTTTTTTTATTTGACGTTGCGCCTTATATTCTGTGGCCTTAAGTGAGAACATTGATTGGGCTATGGATTTTGATTGGGCACAGTGATCAAAATTAATAATCTTCTATTAAACTCAGAAGATAGTAAGAAAAGGAAAAAGTAAGACCGTCCCAATGGAATGAGTTTTTGCTTTTACAATGGAAAAACGTGTTTTCTTTGCTTCAAAAAGAGGCACACTCATAATTTCTAGACATTATAAAACAGTTAAAAAAAATAAAATAATAATAATAATAATAATTTAAAAAATGATTCAATTACGTTAATTTTCTCTTAAAGATACTATTTTTTTCTATATTTAACAAATCCAACTTGTGACTCGTATCATTTTGATATCGCTTTATATCATTTTACTTGCACAATAAAAAGTCAATTGATCAGAGTTCTGAATCTCCTAGAGTTCTCAGCCGATCCCGAGCTTTTGCACTCAAGTCCGCGCAGGCGCAGAGCAACTGCAGGAGGCCGTTTCGAGATGTTTGTTTATTCGACGTCATGTGAAGAAGATTGTATTTGTTCCCTGGTATCAACTCCTTGCCTGTGCTCTTCGTTTTCGACAGTTTTTCAATGTTTTAGGACTTTTTTTCCAGCCGTTAGCGCTGATTTAACAGATGCTCTGTCTGACCCAATTTTTTTTTTTTTAGCCCATGCGTGACTAGTTTTTCTTTAATTCTGTTATTAATTTAACAATAATAATAATGTTGCTACTGAGCTAATAAAACCTTATATGCATGTCCAGAACCATTATTTAAAGAAACGGTAGATAACGCACACCGCTGTATAAAGACGACATGTTTCAGGTTATTTCTGAGTACTCCTCACTTGAAATGTGGAAAAATTATATTTACCCGCATATTTGAAATCGGTGATTATAAGCACCCCCAAGTTGTAAAGCCAAACATAATATAATTATTAATAATACTTATAATAATAATTTTTAAAAATTATGTTTCGCTACATTTTCAGGAAAAATTTGAGAGTATATGTTTATTGATGGTGCGCCTTATAATCCAGAAAATACAGCATCTCAATGACCCAGTCCATAACTTTGTGTTGTTAAATCTCACCTGTCGGCCCATGTACCCACAAGCCATGTAGGTGAGAATGGGCTGAAGCATGACCTGCATTGACGTGGCTTTTTTACTTAAAGTGGTGAGGATGGTGAACAGGCCATCGCCGACAGAGATGGCGTCCAGTCCACCGTGAAAATTCTCATGTTTGGTTAGGTGAAGTCCGCTGGCACCTATCGGGCCGAGAGAGAACTGTTAGCCAAACGACACAATCCCAGAATTGAGATTATTACACGTGTCACGTACCTATGATCATGGCCATGGCGCTGCTGTTGCACTGTCCCAGAGCGGACAAGATCTGACTCATAATCTGCTGATTGGCCAGAACCAGATCGGCCACGCCCGCAGCCGGACCCTGGTGCTGGGTGGAGCCTCCTGGGGCCGCCTCCTTGCTCCCGCACACTTTCTCCTCATCAGAGACACTATCAGTGGCTCCACCTGCTGGCGGAAGCCGTCCACTGAACTCCCGGTCACCTGACAGGGGCAGCATCACCAAGGCGTTGACCAGCTTCAGGAGGTCAAACATCAGCTGATCTCTGGTGGTTTCGCCACACACTGCTTTCACGTCGCCGGGGCGGACAATGTTGGCAAAAAGTCCGCCGAAGCAGGCCCGCGCTCCCACAGAGCTGTCCGAACCACTCCGCGAAACCACTTTATCTGAGCATGTGATGTAATGGTGGACCAGGAAGGTGATGGATTCGATGACGGCTAAGATGGTGGACACAGAAACCACTTCGAAGTTTTGCTCCAGAGTGAACTCCAAAAGCTTCACTTGTGCGTCTAGCGGACCCTGGCCAGACTGGAATGGTCCTCTATTGAAGGAGAGGAAAAAAAGGGTGAATAAAATGGAGATAATAACAATTCAGGGCTTGGGCAGTGAGTGATGACGTACCGCTCAGTTGACAGGATGTGCAAAAGTTTAAGCAGGAATTCACTGAACATCTGCGGACATGTGGAGGACAGGTGGACCTGCAGCCTGGTGAGGAACTCCTGCAGGGCTTGAGTCGCTGTGGGGCCGACCTGAAGACAAGAAAAGCCCGACAACGTTTAAAAAGAGCGGATCTATTCACTTCGTTTATCCTCAAACTCAGCCCGGTTTATAAGCTAGGTCAATGGTGTGTTCAGAACAGTGTGCAGATATTTTCATTTTTATGTTTTATTTATACTTATAATCACTTTATAATATAATTTATATTTATTCTTTATAATCTATCTATGTTGCATACAACATTGCTTTTCATTTTAAATAAATGTTCTTAATTCCAAACTAGTCCCTTGCTTTTTTTTTTTTTAAGTTATATGGTCTACTTATATAATCTAATGCTGTCACCTGTAAAATTCATTTATACGGCAATACAGGTGTGTAAAGTACTTGAGAAAACTTTGGGAATTTTTGTACATTTGGAAATATTTTTTTTACTTATAGTATTTTAGGCTACTTTGTACTTACCAAGTTTAAAAAATATAAGCAACGATTAAATGCGTGCAGCCCCAATACATTCACGCAATAAAGCATAAGTACTACTACAAGTACAAATATTATGCTCAGTGTTTCAACGTCTAAAGAATTATTCCAATTTCTTTATGTGCTCTTCGTACTTTTTTTTAAAGAATTAATTGTATTATACATATGTATACAAATTGCATATTTATAAAATGTCCAAAAATATCTAAAGTCTATTTACTCAAGTACTTTACACCTCTGTGGTAATACAGCAAATCTCTTTTAAAATGGGTGTGTTGGTGGAGAGCAGGACCTGGGAACTGTGCTGGCTGGTGCCGTGAGGGTTTCCTCCCGAGAGAAAGCGGACCAGCACATGCACCAGTGTGGGGTCCGACACCATCTGCTGGGCTGTGCTCTCCTGCACGGCCATCATGCTGCTGGAGTCTTTACACAACACACACACACACATCAGTTAGCTTTATCATTTAAGAATAGCAGACAGTAATTCAGTTTAGCTGAATAGGAAAGAGCTCTACAGAATCTTTTCCTGCAGCTTAATTTTCAGTAGAGCTAAACACCAAAAAGTCAAGGCTTTGATTGTTAAATAAAATAAGCTGTTAATTAAACATAACCATAAATAATACCAGACGTTTAGTCCAAAAGTGCCTGAAAACATGAATAAAACGTTATAAGAGAGGTGGAGGCTAATACACACCACTCGACGGCATATTGGTCATGAGCGTAAGACTGTGCAGAACGAGGCACCATGTTCTCAGAGAGGTGTTGGGGTACCAGGAGAGCACCGAGAGGAAACTGTTGATGGATGCTGCAAGAAAAGAAAGCCTTCCGTCAATCACATGCCACAGGAAACAAAGACCGTTTTACATTTGTGATTAGCATTTGTAATTACTCCAAAATAATACAGAAATGATAAGTAATAAAGCTTTCCCAGTAGCTCGGTCGGTAGAGCGTGATCGATTCTGAGAGAAAGCACTGATTTGTGGAAAAAATAAATAAATAATTATAATTTGTATTGACATAGGTTGCTTTAGATAAAGGCCTCTGCTTCTATAAAAAGACAGTAAAACAAATATATATATATAAAAAAAAATGAGATTTATGAGTAATGAATTATTAATCCATATTAAATCAGATCTATTGTTGCCCTATGCGGTTTGTGACAATAAGTACTCTATTTAATAGTGTATTATGGGGTTTTGCCTATTTAGATGCCGCACAGCTGTTTTTGTTTTAAAAATATTAAAAAAAAAAATTGCATCACAGGCCAATAAACACATTAACTGCATAATCAATAACCACATCTCCAGTGTTCATTTTGACAAAGATTTTTAATTTAGTTTTAGTCATAGTCTTTTGGTTCTGTCCCAAATGAGTCACCTTATTTTTTAAGTTTTAGTCTAATATAGTTCTCATTTCGTTTTCGTCAGGGAAAAAGTGTCGTTGACAAAGACAATGACGAAAGTATTTTGTCAACAAAATAACCACTGATCTACATACTGTATTATAATGTTTGAACACAAGGCAAAAACAAAAAATGGGACAGTAGCTAAAGTCAGTGGGAGTAAGTTTTGCTTCAAGACCCGCCCCCAAACTCTCATTGGTTGAGGCATAAAACAAATTGTAAACTCCCACTCCTTCTGTGACACACGGGACTAAATTAACACAGATTTGGGTTTTGGCAGCAGGTCGCATGTGCATGTAATTCACGTAACTGTTCAGAACACACAAAAATAAGTTCTATTATTATTCACTCAAGAAATAATAAATAATTAAAATATTTCACTTCAACATTTGATACATTTTTACACAATGATACATCTAATTTTTACTTTTACATTTTTACAATTTTTGATGCAAACTCATTTTGATACATTTATCTACTTTCTACATTTTACTTATAATATAAAATATTAGTTTGTTCAAATTGTAAATAAAGGAATTCTATAATTTCAAAGATAATAGTGTCCCAACTTGTTCTGATTTAGGGTTGCAGTTTCTGGTGGCCGTACTTGGGGAAAAAAAAATCTCTCAAAACCATAAAAGCCGGAAAAAGGTCACACCTTGGTTAAGTGGGATAGTGGGGATTCTGCTGGCATTGAAAAGAAAGATGTCCGAGCCGCTTTCTTCCGTTCCTCCAGAACATGAACTCAAACTCAGAGTCAACCAAAGCTGCAGCAGGGATTCCAACTGCACAGAGGAGGAGGCATCAGTGTGACGTTTGAGAACGATGAGTATAGAAAAGTGCAAGAGGAAAGCAGCGCGTACCTGAACATGATGCACTTGCAGTAAAGAGAAGAGTTTGTTGAAGCAGGTGCTCAGCAGGGGGATGGAGGAGGCCTGCACCATTAAACTGCTGCCTGGAGGAGAGTTCTGGAAGCCCCCGCGCAGTAGAGAGTCATCCGTCCCGTTTGCAGACTGCGCTACTAAATGGGGGGAAAAAGAAAACTCTTTAAAAAAAAAAAAATTAAAGGAGAACATTTTTTAAATTAAATATATTGAATTGTTAAATTGGGAGGGCGACTCTAAAGAACAGGTTTTCCAATATTGAAATAAAGTGAAATATGAATATCATCTACACTAGTCAGCAGCAGCTTATTTTATTCTGTTCTCATTTTTATTTCTCAATAAATCCCATATTTATGAAATAAATATTTACATTTAAAATCTAGTTTTACTAGTTCTACGGGAACGGAAATGAAAAAGTAGAGAAGAGGGAAGTATGATGACGAGTGAAAGGATATACGACAAAGCGTATGTATAATTTATTTTAGTAATTTAAAAATAAAATTATGAATTGTTCTTTGTTTTGTGGCGATTAAATAATTTGCTTTGATGTTAATGAAAATGCAATGTATATACAGAGTTACACTGAAATTCATCGACAAATCACGATTCTCATTTCTGTTAGAAAGGGCAGGGAATGACATTGTAGCTAAATTACATGTTAAATTCAGATGTTAATTGTGATAAACAATTTAATCTACTCTATTCTAATTCTATTAACCAAGTTATTTATTAAGTTCCAAACTTTTCCATCCTTCTTCAGCCATAACTCCATGTGTAAGGTACCTGAAGGTGAGCTGGATGTGAGCGCCTGGAGTATGGCATCCGCCTCCAGAGTGGCCATCATCTTCAGCATCAGTTCAGCCTGCTGTTCTAATCCCACCTCTAGCCGAGCGTCCAGTGCTGGAGCCAAATACAGAGATTAAAACCTCACCAACGCTAGAACTATTGAACGTCCGAGCTTTCTCACCTTGTGACACGGACACCGAGAGGCTCTGGGATCCCGGTTTCTCCGTCATGGTGGTTGCGGGGGGCTTGGACACGGGTATCCCAACACCCCCAGTGTAGGGGTTATAGCTGTATGAGCCGTAGTCAGCACCCCAGTAATCATACCAGGTACTGCTGATCGGCTGCGAGGAAGAGACAAACAGCAGAAAACTAATTCATCTCAGATCTCACAAATCACATGACACATCGTTATAGCGACTTTGTGTTGGTCTGGAACCAAGAAAAGCGATATAAATAAACTAAAATAAATAAATTAACTTGTACCTTAGTGGGTTTATAAAAACAGTGGCTATTAAACGGAATTAAAAGACTGAAACTATGGCTGTCCAATAGGATTTGTGAGATTGGGTTACAATAAAGCACATTTTCATTGGTTGAGAAATGTCAATCACAAAAGGAATTCCATCAGTTGTAAAGCAACAATGTCACTGCAGTGTGGGAATAATGTGTGTAATTTACAGTACAGCAAAGATCCTGGATCCCCGTTGATTAAATAAACGAAAGTACTAGGGATGCACAGATACCGATATTGGGTATCAACCTCGATACCACACTCATTAAAAGTCTATGTTTTAAGACGTGTAAAGGGTTAATCACAGACGCGTGCGAGTTAGTGATGGGAAGTACATAATTCTAACCGCGGATTTAAACTGACTGGTCGTCTGTCACTATAACACACAAAACAAGAAACAAAAAAACAAGTCCATACCTTGAAAACCTTGGCGGCGAGTGGATCTTTTTCCAAATCAATATCTAAAGGATCAATATCAACATCCATCAAGTCCTGTAGCAAGTCAAAGTCAATGTCTTTATCTTTTTCCAAAGATGATAGTGGCGGAGCACCTTTGGGCAACGAAAAGACGTTCAATATTGCAAAAGTGTAATCAAGAGAAGAAACACACAGAATGTCAGGCTGACACACTCTGCTTTGATGGACAGGGAGTTTAAACAAAACGGCGATAAAACACAACAGCACAATCATAATCCTAGTTTTATAATCAAGCCAGAACAGTTGAAACTCCCTGTCCACTGCACCACTATATCCTTCAACACTTAAACTCACACTAGAGCTGCACCATTCTGGATCAAATGAGAATCACGATACTGTTGCTTAGAATAAAATTCACGATTCTTTGTGGATATTTTATCATTTTAAATATTTAACCCTGAAAATCAGGCTGTCCAACAGCAATATTCTTTGCTTTAAATTGAAATAAGTGGAATGAAAAATATAAATGTAAAAATAATTTTTGTAAAGGAAAAAAAAAAAACTAAAATCACCACCAACCGTAATAAAAATAAACATTCCAAGGTACAGTATAATTTAAAGTTTCGGACAAAAACATTAGCTCCGTTTAAAAGCATTTTTGAAATGCTTAACAAACAATGGTTATTTGGTAGGAGGCTAATAATTTTGTCCGCAACTGTAGATATTTGCTGTATTTGGTTTGCTGAGTGTCAGTTTCTGTTTTGAAGCCGCAGTAAACACACACTAGTAAAATGTCTGAGTTGATAGCAGACTTACTTGATTTTTTTAAACTCGACTGGCGCCCGCCTCACATCCACTGTTCTAGTGCAGGTAATCGACCGAAACTCGGCCATGCGTGATCATTTAAATATTAAAAAGTAAAGACGATCTTCAGTAGATCAGAGAGTTTGGCAGAATTGTATAAATGCTGAATTCAGAACGTGAGGGGGTAGAATCGATGGTGTCGAGTATTTTAACAATTAATCGTGCAGCTCTAACTCACACACACACACACACACGACGCATGCATTCAAGCAAAGAGGAACGTGGCGAGAAACACGGCGTTTCGACTCAAGATTCCATGTGGTGAGGTGTGTTCGGACGGGGTTACCAACGCACTTTGGAACACAGAGGATGTCCCTGGTGTACCTGCGATGATATCAGGCTCATCAATGGTCTCCATCAGTGGGATAGGGGTCGGCTGGGTCAGCACATCGTCCGAATCCCCCACTAAGGAGGACGCAGCAGCTCCGGCCTCATCGGACCCCGACCCCTCAATGCCGTCCACGCAGCCGGGAGACAAAAGTTCTCCTGCAAGTTGAATGGAATCGGTTTAATGCCATTAAATAAAATAATTAAATAAACAAGCAAAGAGTTACAAGGCAAACATTTTCAGCGTTACCGTAATAACCAAATTTACGATTATAAGCACTGTATTTAGCCAATGCTTAGGATCACTGTGTGGCTGACATTTCTTTATTTCTGTTATTGTGCCAATAAAAGCATATATGCATGTCTGACTCAGGAACCATTATTTAGAAGAAGATTGATTGAGAAGTGATGGGAAAATGGGCGCTTCTATTTTTGCTCATATAAGCACGTTTTTTAATTACTTAAATTGAAAAAAAGCTTATATTTGCGCAAATATGGTACATCTTTGTTTTTAAGAAAATTAATATTATTTATTATTATAAATATGTGTTATTACCAAGATAATTAATTTGATTATGATTCTGATTATTAATAGTTTAATAAAATAATAGTACAAAAAATCTGTGTTCACTGACTTTTTAGTCTAGTGCATTTCTTGATTTAGAACGATATAGAAAAATTGCTTCAAATGCTCCTCATTGGTCTGAATGAATAAAAATAAAAGTAATACTTTAAACACATTTTAACAACTATTAAATACAATTTTAAAAAAAGTAGAAAGTTCTTACTGGGCAAGATCTAAAGCATATAAAAGCACAGATGAGCCAAGCGTGGACCAGTAGAAAGGCTCTCAAATAATCTAGATGGAGCGAATGTGTGTGTTTAACTGAGAAGCAGACCTGCGATGATGTCCTGGAGCATGCAGGTCAGCGAGTACTGGGCCCAGGCACCACCCCACGAGATGTCCCCACGGTTAAAGTCCGTCCCCACCAGCAACAGCAGCAGCCGCTCCAGCTGCTGCTCCGACACCACCTCGCACAAGTGGATTGTGGGTCTTGTAGCATTAGCTATCCTTGCTAAAACCTGAGCAGAGGTAGAAGGATTTAGAACAGAAAAAAAAAAACAAGTTCAACAATCAAGCTCAAGTTTATTTATACAGCGATTTTCTTAGTTCAGGACCAACGCAAAGTCGCTATGAAATACCAAAAAAAAAAAACGAATAACAAAACAATATAATAATAATAATAATAATATAAAAATAAACTACTACTACTAATAATAATAATAATAAAAAATAATAATAAATAAATAAAAACAATGAATGAGACTTTATTCTGCCCACTAACTGTGAATTTCTGTTTACAGCCTAAAAATAATAAAAATAATAATAAAAATAATAACATTAATAATATTATCATGTTTAACGCAATGTATTACCAGTACGCTTTTTGTATTCCATAACCGCATTTATTTTTAGATAATAATTCAACAAAACAACTTTGTTTTTGCTTTCAAGCATTTTGTCAAAGAAGATTCACTTCAATTAAATTTGGCTTTTGAAAACTCACAGTTGACTTTTATTTTACCCACTTGGCAAAGTTCGGCAAACATCAAAAAAATTATTTTGTGTTGATCACACACCAAAAAAGTAAATAAACTGCGCAGTTTTTCAAAAGTATCGCTTGTGTTCGCCTGCTAATTTGTCCAGCGCTAAAATAAGTGGCACCTTGCAGACAAACAGCAGAAGGTCGGCGTGGCAGGTGAAGTCCATGGACAGGAGGAAGAGCGCCAGCTTCTGGACCACACAGATACAGCGCTCGTGGGACAGAGTGAAGGGAAGCAGCTCGACTTCTAGCGGCTCTTTCACCACCGATGCTTCAGCGTCCAGGTTGGAGCGAGGCCATTCAGCCGTCCGTCTCAACCGAATCAGATCCTTAAAGTGCTGCGGACAGACAACAGTAAGTGTCCGAGCTCCATTTGTGAGCAAAATGGCTGTGTGTGTGTGTGTGTGTGTGTGTGTGTTTGTGTGTGTGAGCGTCACCTTGGATGTGGCTTGCTTGAGTTTGGCCTGTTCCACCAGGAGCTTGTACGAGGAGCCTTTGTTGCTCTGGATTTTCTCCTTCTCGATTTGCTCCACTAAAGCTTTCTGTTTGGCTTTCAGTAAATTCAGCTGCTGCGATGAAGAGAGAACTGCTCAACAGTAGTGGTCACCAAAGAAGATTACATTGTGCGACTATAGGTAGGCGTGTATGTCAGTGTTCATTTTGACAAAGAATTTTAATTTAGTTTTAATCATAGTCTTTTGATTAAAACTCAGTTTTGTTTTAGTCCGAATTTAGCTGGCTTAATTATTTTCTTTGTTTTTTTTTTTAAGTTTCTATGTCTAAGAAAACTGAATACGTCGTTAACCATGAACAAATAAAATTGATACAAAGCTCTTACTCGTTTGGGAAAAAATGAACTTGTTTTTATGAACTTTTCTTTCAGTCCAAATAAACGTATTCACATAAATGAAACCTCATCAAAAAGGAAACTAAATACTGTAAAAAAAAAAAAAAATTCTATTTGCATCACGTTTATAAGTAACAGATGAAACTTCTTGTAAACTTCGTGAAATTTCCCCGCTGTGGGACTAATAAAGGACTTTTCAATTCAATTTTTTCAATTCAATTCAATTTCAATTCTTTTTTTTTCGTGCAACCATTTGAGGGCGGCGCTTCAGGTGTGTTGTATTTTTGCCCGTGATGGTTGCTCCACGCGGGGTACAGATAGTTCTGTTCTTCTAAGGTGGCATTGAATGTAAAAATGGAATGTTTTTTCTGCCGTGAGTAAACGTTATTGAAGAAGCTCATGCCTCTATAACCTGCTTTTCATGCCCCGCTGAAAGGCTCCGTGTCCTGATTGGTTCTCTTTGCATTTGCACCCGCCTTTCTCCACAAGCTCAGATTATGATTGGATGTCGTCACAAAAGGCCTTTTCGTTCAGTTTTTATTTGTTGACGAAAGTGTCAATAGATTTAGTTAAAGTTTTCGTCCCTGAGCGGGAGTTTTTACATAGTTCTCGTATTGTTTTCATCAGGGAAAAAGTGTCGTTGACCAAGACGATGACGAAAATATTTCATCAACTAAATTCACACGAAATGTTCACCGCGGTGAGAAGTGACACGTACCTGTTTGTGGTGAACCAGCTGTTTGCGGATCTTGCGTGAGTACAGGCGATCTAAACTGCTATTGCTGCCTTTGGCCGACCTGCTGGGGTTCTGGGACTGCAGATTGTTGTTGATGAAGCTCCACTGGTTCCCTGAGAAGAGAGAGAAAGAAAACACCACAAACGAGTTGTGAAAACAATGTTGGGACAGAGTGAGTTTTTCCAATATGCCCAGTAGGGGCAGTATGGAAATTCTTCACATCCAGTGAAGTTACACACATGCAATGTTAGTTAGAAGCAGTGTTGGGTGTAACGCATTACAAAGTAACGCATTACTGTAATTAAATTACTTTTTCACTGAAAAAGTAAAGTAACGAATTACTGTTCATTTTTAAGTAATTTAATTACAGTTACTTTCAATGTACTTGCGTTACAATATAAAATAATTAAATTCGCTGAATCTCATTGTTTATTTTTTTGAATTTATCTTCTTTTTGTAAAAGTTTGATTTTCTGCTTTGAAATCGCTTTACGGCTGTTGCACGTGATTCGCGACAGTTTGCGACGGTCGTATTTAAAGTGGAGGAGAAGTACGGCTCAGGTGGACTCGCTGTGACTCGGTCGGACTCGGCTGCTAAAGCTAGTGACTGTTTTCCGTAATGACGACACGTATTCAAGTCACTTCGCTGTTGTGAAACACGCGGATATGAACATTACAGTCGTTTGTGAGACACTTTCTGCGGAGAAAACACTGTCTGCCGCTGTTATTAGCGCAAGTATTTTCTGAAGCGCTGAAACGGCAGCTAAACACAGACGACACGGAAGATGATGAACAACACAAAACTGATTGATTTACCTTGATTTAACAACAGCAGAAAGAGTCTGAACGTGTCTCAAACTTAACGTACAATTGCAGGCGACTTTGTGGTAAAGACACCGCGTCTTGCAGAATCGAGTCTGAATCTTTTAGCCGCATTTATTGTCATTTATTTTGTTTCTTACCTAAATGAAGGAAACTTTTACTACGGAGAACTTTTTTTATTATAG
>MU204318.1:3152692-3190414 GCA_017309775.1 Paedocypris sp. Pulau Singkep | reverse complement strand
AGAGAGAGAGAGAGAGAGAGAGAGAGAGAGAGAGAGAGAGAGAGAGAGAGAGAGAGAGAGAGAGAGAGAGAGAGAGAAAGAAAGAGAAATCGAGAGAGAGAGTATAGAGAGAGATAGCAGTAAAGAGAGAGATAGAGAGAAAGAGAAATAGAGAGAAAGGAGATGGACAGAGGAGAGAGAGAGATAGACAGAAAAAGACAGACAGAGAGACAGCCAGAGAGAAAAAGAAAGGGAGTAATGGAAATAGATTAATGGATAGACAGAGATAGAAAGAGGGGGAGAGAGAGATAAAGAGATAGATTTATAGAGAGAGAGATAGAGATTGAGCAATATATATATAGAGAAAGAGAGAGGGAGAGAGACAGACAGACAGAGAGAGAGACAGACAATGAATAATGACGTTACACGTTTATGTATAAACACAAAAACACACACACACACACACACACACACACACACACACACAAACAAGATCAATATCAGTGTGTATTAGAAATCACAGATTCCAATCTGTACTTTTATTCTACTATTTATTTTTTATATTTTTCTTTTTTCTTTTGTTCTTTAATATTTTTGTCTCCTCACCTGCTGCTGCAGTTTGAGGAGCTGCTGCTGTTTCTCCTGGAGAACCTGCAGCTGCTGTTCCGCAGAGACCATGGCGTGTGAGAGCGACTGCAGTGCCACCTGAGCGGCCGAGCTGAGGGCGGTGGAAGCCTCGCTGACGCTGCCCGCCGACAGACCCGCCACCGTGGGCGTGACGCCAAAGGTGCTCACTGCCAGGAAAGACCACCTCCGTAACGACACCCCAGTCTGGCTCGGATGTTCACACAAGGTGGGATACGCACCAGTAAACATACTTGCGTCGTCCCTCTCCACCCTGGTGCCGTCGCTGGTGGAGACGCATGTAAAGTGCAGGGGTTCCACCTCCAGCAGACCAGTCAGAGCGGTGAAGCTGCCTTCTGCCGCCCCACTGCTGCTCACCTTCCCATTACCTGACAGTACACGCAGACAACCCCATTAAAAGCTAAATTATATATGAATAATAATGATAATCATAATAAATACACTGCAAAAAATACATTGCTGACAAGTGAAAAAATCTTGAAATTAGACAAATCTTTTTTCCTTAAAATAATAATACATTATTTCATAATAATATAATAATAAATAAAATGCAAAAAATAAATTCCTGACAAGTCAAAAAAATCTTTAATTTAAAAACTAAATCTTATTTTGTCTTTAAAACAGTAATAAATTATTAATTAAATATGAATAAATACGGTGCAAAAAATGTATTCTTCACAAGCCAAAACATATTTTTTCTTTAAAATAATAATACATTATTTTATAATTAAATGATAAATACAGTGAAAAATGTCTCAATTCTGTATTCAGTAATGAAAGATTTATAGTCATATTTCAAGATTTTTGTCAAGAATTTATTTTTGCAAAGTAGACATTATGTTTTGTAGACCTGAAACAAGAAACCTCAAGCCAAACTTTCTTATCTTAAGAACACAATGTTTCTCAATTCAAGAAACGACTACATTTTTATATTAAAGTCAAAGAGAACAAGAACTGATACGCTGAAAAAAAAAAAATCATGCATGTTACAAAATTGGTCTTGTTTGTTCATAGAAAGAAAATGTTACTTGATTTCATCTTATTTTCCGTTTTCTTATTTTCTCATGTGGATTTTTATATATGGCAGTATAAAGTTCACATCTATTCAAATGAAATCAAACCTGAGAGTATGTCGGACAGGTCGATCTCATCCGACTGGACCCCAATACTGCTGCTGAAAGCGTTCTTGCAGGAAGAGCCGCTGACCTCCAGGTCAAACAGTACGGGGTCAAATGGAGACCCATAAAGACCATATCTACAAAAACAATTCCAGCATTAAAAGCTTCCGATACAATGTGTTAAAATGACGTGTCAAACTGCCACGCTTGTACCTGGTCTGCAACAGCGCCTCCAGTGGCGTCAGACGGTCCTGCAGCTGGCGAGATGCTGCGGTGAGGAGAGAGGCACACGCTGTGCTGCAGCCCGCCAGATCCTCGTCTTTCACATAATTTAACAGGACAAAGTACCAGAAAACAGATCCTATAAAAAAAAGAAAAAAAAAAAAACAAGACGGGTTAGTAACTAGAATTCAATTTAGACACCAAATGTTAAACAAGTGCAAATGCCAAAAGTACTGTAGTTGTAATTTCTCTACTGCTTTGCTTAAAATCATTCATTGTGATTAATGGCATGATGGTCAGAAATTACTTCATTTGACTTTATAGTCATTTATCAGATGCTTTTATCCAAAGCAACTTACATTTCAATACAATTTTTATAATTTAACAAATTCCTGCTTTCTTTGGAAATCAAACTCATGATCCAGTGTTTCAAACACCAGCACTCTACTGACTAGCTACTGGGAAAATATAAATTAATAACATATTTACAATTAAATTACTTCCAAATGTTTATAATTAACTGTAAAAATTCAGAGAGAGAAAGAAAGGGAGAGACAGATGGAGAGAGAGAGAGAGAGAGAGAGAGACAGAGAGAGGCAGTAATACAGACAAAGAGACAGACAGAGACAGATAAGACAGATAGAAATAGAGCTAGATCGAAAGATAGATATTAGATAATCTTAGATTTAACACACACGTACACACAATCGCTTGTTGATTCATGTTTTAGTGGAGACGTGACAAACAGGTAAACAGGTACAGATGTGTACATTACCTCCTGTGGCTGCAGCAGGCAGATAAGGCATATTGTCCAGAAGAGCTTTAAAAAGAGCCTGGCCGAAACCCTGATGACCAGGATCTCCTTTACCAGTACTGAAACACACACACACACACACACACACACACACACGTTAAACTTCATAAACACGACAGCACAGCAGCAGTCGGGTGTTCTACAGACTAGTTTAGACACACACCAATTGAAAGTTTGAAGTTTTTTTGTGTTACACTCTTAATAAAAACCGAAAATAAATGTAAAAAAATAATTAAAAAAAATAAAACGTGAAGCGTGTTTTGCCTTCTCTTTGTCAGCTAAAAACGAACTGAAACTAAATAAATACACAAAAATTAGAACATGTCTACATAGCAGATCCAACCGAGAAGACTGACAAGCAAGTTGTTAGCAGTTGAAAAGGATCTGTGTCTCTGCGTTAATAATATTAATTAACAGGATTAAACATTTAACAAGTTAACGCGTTAACTTTGACAGCACTAGTATAACTTAATTTGTGAGAATAATATAAAATCGAGGTCACCAGCCGTGTTCTGAACTCACCTAATACAAAGTGCAAGAAAGCGAGAGCATTTATGAGCCACGCTGCGTCCAGACTCAAAGAAGCAGGCTCTTATGATGTCCGTCAGGCGTCTTCTGGTCTTGGTCAGAAGTCCTTCTTTTCCTTCTCTCAAGCTGAGGACAACAGCGAGTGTGAAGAAACAGCAAGAATGAAACCAAGACGGCTGAACTAATGCCAACCTGCAGGGTCCGTACGAGTAAACTCCCGCCAGCCAGCAGAGGATGTCCAGGATGAGACTCTGGCAGTGTTCGGAGCTCTGTCCGCACTCTCCATGCTGGCACAAACCTCGGAGAAGCTTCTCGTGGAGCTCCAGAAACTGAAGCATTGCGCAGCGTTGCACTCTGGGAGATAAATGAATAAAGAAAATTCTATTCGGTTTCTGAAAAGTCACGTTCAAACACTTTCACAGTCCATGTTCAGGCTTTTCCAGCACCATACAATTGTGGTCAAATATATATGTAACGGCCTGTGCCTAGGTACAACCAAAATGACACTTTGCCTTTTAATCACATTTAAAGAGGTATTATGCAAAAAGAAACAAGATGTACTTGGATTAGTGTCGCTGTTTGTCTAGTCAATGGTCAATGTTCAGTACATGTACAGTCCATATAAAACAAATGAACGAAATACATGAATGACTCAAAATGAGTTGGAGAACAAGTTGGAGATTCGAGTCAAAATTTGGTGCATTTTAAAACTGTAATAAGACAGTTTACTTTAGTACCACACAACTCATTTGTAGTTTTTTTTCTTTTAAAAATTATGTAAAAAGTTTTCATAATTTCATAATTACATTTTTGATATTTTATCATATTATAAAAAAATGTGTCTGAACTTACAGGAGCTTGGAATGCATTTGGGCATTTACATATTAATTGCTTCCTGATCCCATGATATCAGATTTGTGCCAAAATTATCAAGTACATTTCAAGAATGTTTCACAATCACATTTTCAACTGCCAATGAGAGTAACGCTCGCCCCCACGTGAACCTCGTGCAAAAGTTTTGCAAATGCAAAAAATGAAATCTGCAAATCTAATTGAAAGTCCAAATGCAAAAAAAAAAAAAAACAACAATTCGAACAAAAATTTGAGAAAAAAAAAAAAAAAAAACAGAAATGTGAAGTATTTTCGTCTGTCTCTTTGGAAATATACGTTTGATGTTGTTGGCACTAATCTGATTTCTTATAAAATGTTCTCTTGAAATCTGGTATAAAAAAAAAAGTGTCCTACCGTTCTTTGGGTACAGAGGTTTTCTTAAACCTCCTGATTGTGACGGACACTTCCTGGAGCAGGTCACAGCCCCGTAAGTTATCGGGTTTCTTCGGCGGCTGAGGGTCCGCTTTTGACGTGGAGGCTTTTTCCTGCACAGAAAGTTGGTTTAAGACATGGGAGAATCCACAAAGCACCAGGCAGTGCGGAGGTTTGCTTTACCTTGGAGGCCTGGGCCCTTTGAAGGAGGGAGGAGAGCGAGTGAGCTTTGCTGTTGTGGGGTTTAGCGGAGGGCATCCGGACCACCGGCCTCAAGTTCTCATCCAAACCTTTATCACTCACGGCCTTGATGTGCACCAGAAATGAGCGGTACTTGCCACCGGCCATGCCTGGGAAAACACAACTAGCTGAGTTTAGATGCTCATGTGTGAACAAGAACAAAGTCAATCGCGATCGACTGGTTGATAGTAATCTGGGTAGATGACAAGGTTATAGATAAAACTACTTGTCAATAAGAACAAAAAAAAATAAACATCAGGCAATCATCTATTCTCACCAAGGATTTGTTTTTGTTTTTGTATTTGATTGGCATATTGGGCAGCCAATCATCTCCTCGCAATGTATTTGCGTTTGATTGGCATATTTGGTAGCCAATCATCTCTTCTCACTACGTATTTGATTGACATATTGAGCAGCCAATCATCTCTTCTCACTATGTGTTTGATTGGCATGTTGGGCAGCCAATCTGAGATTTGCAAACCAAATGTTTTGAGGGGTTATTTAAAAGTAATAAATAACCCCTCGACCAAACATTTGTTTTTTTTGTCTTTTGTCTTAAAGGTGCGTCTCGTCTTAAAACACCAGCCATTGAATTACAATGGAAACTCCAAAATTAATACAAGTTCATACAATAACAAATGAATAAACATTAAAAATAAATAAATGACAACTTGAACGACAAACATTCAAGTAACGTGAATTTAGAGCGTTTTATAGAGCGCAGGGATTACAGCGCCTCCCGGTGGCGTATTTCTAAATTCTGGAATTAATTCAGTTCTTCCATAAACTGCTTTAATCACTTGCAGACTATTAAATCTATCCACTGATGATTGAGTCAAAAGGCAGAAATGTTTTTAGAAAGTCAGTACATCGAGAAAGTAAATTGTCTTTTTTTTTTAATGGAAAATCAGGGGGTGCTTATATTCGCATAAATATGGTATTATCCGCGGGGTGAATGGATGAGACCGAGATTGAAGAAAAGTGTGACTGCACACGGACCTTTGAGGAGTTTGGGACTGGTGAGACTCAGCATCCCTGCATGACCAGAAAGATCCAGTCCACTGGACAGCCACACTGGACCGCACAAGATATCATCCTTGTGGTCTTGCAAAAACGTACAGAGCCTTGATCCTGAAAAAGACACGCTTGTCGTTGGACTGTTTGAACCACACCAGCGAGACGTGACGTCGTTCTCCAACCTGGTGACTCTTCGATGTCCATGAACTGGATGTCCTCGGAGAAATCCTGCATGTGTGGTTGCCCGTTCTTTTCGCCGTTTGAATGTAGAACCTGAGACAAAGGAAAGACGATCTGCCGGTCCACTGCCGTCTCTGAAACACAAATTAAAAGATGAGTTCACAAGCGTCCACTTCTAAAGGAACATAAGAGCCGTGCTGGCTGATGCTCACCGTTAACTTTGCCTAGACCGGGTGATTTGTTCTTCAACAGCGTGACCTGAATTTGAGGGATGTTGGTAATACTGCTGTTCAGAACAAACTTGAAGTCCACATGTCCCACCATGCAGGCTTTGGGCAGCACCAGTTCAAACACGTGCTCGTCCCAGCTAGAGCTGTGAGACAGAAGAGTCCAATTTTAAAATACATCTCAAATTTTGGGATGAATTATTTTTAGATATTGTTAAACATATTGTTTACACGAATATAAGCATCATTTTTCCTGCCAATTTTAAAAGTACAAGAAACTAAAAGCCATTAAAGTGTTGTAAAATTGAATAGGTATTACAATACAGCACAATTTGGAGTTTTTCCCCTTGTATCATTAAAGACTTTTGATAAGTATTTATTATTGATAGTTATTGCTATAAAAAAGTGTTATAGCACCACCTGTGGGTTCATATCAAACTGTTTGAAATTTCAGTCATACTATATGACTTTTTTTTATGACTTTTGATTGATTTGAAATGTTTTTTTTTGTTGAACAATCAATGATGTTATATTTAATATCTCTAAAATCAATAGAAGCCCATTTACAAACTTTAGTCAGACATCGACTCTGTACAATTAACTCAAAAGCTTTATCCGGATGAGAACACAATACGATTTACGGTAACCATAATTTAGTCATTTTACATATTTTTAATCAACAAACATTTATGAAGAAGCTCCTTTTATTACCTTTTAATTGAATACAATTTTGGTTTTGATATTAGATGCTTTTCGATAATATGCATCATTCGATAGTATGCATCAAATTCGAATAAAATAAAGAATTTGACTGTACGACAAACGGTTTTAGAAATGAGAATGCATTTTTTATTTCCCTGAAAACTCATAAAATGTAAAAATGAATTTAAATTATAATAGTTAACAATAATAATAATAATAATAATAATAATAATAATAATAATAATAGGTAATTCATTTAAAATAAAATATAAAATGATAATATTATACTAATATAATATTATTTATATAAGAATTTAATAAATCTATATACATCCGATAATCGGTATTATTCCATAAATAAAAACCTCTAAAAATTGTATCCATGATTATATTCCAGTGTGAATATAGAGCATCTGAGTGCGAGAACAAACCTGTCACTCTGTAACTTCCATGTGCGTGTGTGCTGCGCCGCGTCGCCGTGATGTTGCTGGTGGAGATGCTGAGGATGACGGCGTTGCTGCTGCTCCTGCTGCACCTCCACCCAACACGGAGGAACCGTGGCCGAGAAGCGCGGCGTCAACGTTTCAAAGCGCGTTAGCTCCACCAGAGAGGAAAGCGTCTCTGCGGTCAATGGCTGGTCCACCAGGAGGTCAACTCCTGCCAACACAAACATCTCCCGTCACCGGGCAAGTCCAGGAAATGAACCATAGCTTACACCTCTGATGCGAAGATCAATAAACCACTAGTTATACTTTCCAGACCATAATGAGCATCTCTAATTTTGTTTGCACGTGTCTTAGACACATTTTAACATTTCAATATCTCACCAAAAAATTCTAACGTATTCAGTTTTTTCGTTCAATTTGCGCATTTTGCCACAATTTGTTTTCTTAAATCAGATCAATAAAAATCAATCAATCAAAAATATCAATTTATTTTCGTCAACTTGTTGATCAAGCTTTAAAAGATTGTCCATAATTTTATGACCGAATTTCCATACACACTTAAGAGTTTTCTTTGCGTAACCATGCGTAAAAATGTATCAAACCAAGATGAGCTTTAGTGCCATCAATGGATTCATAGGAAACTGGTTCAGTTTTGATCAAACTCCAAGACCATTTGTTTATGTTTAACTTTGTTAAAACGGTTTAAATTTTATGATTATTTTAATCTTTTTTATTATGAACACTCTATTAAAATAAAGTTGTAAGGTAAATCGTTAAAAAGCACAAAATAGTATTTGGATCGTTGAATCATTTTTTTTATAGCTCTGAAAACAAAGTTAAAGATAATGTGCACATTTTTCTAGAGTTCTTATTTCTTTAAAAGAAAAAAATCGTAAGGTAAAGATCATTAAACTGTTTTGAACATCCAAACATGGAAAATATCCAAGAGCAAACGATGAGCTTTAAAAAAAAAAAATAATAGTACTTATTATAAAGTATAAAAGATGACAAACGTCCGGTGTCTGGAATACGGCTCCTTACACACTCAAACGATCTTATTTCATCATTCATGTACTTCACTCAACCAAGATCTCCAGCGAGCGGATTCAGTCTCTAAAGCAGGACGTCTTAGCCACATCATTCATCGGGATGTGCACTTTACCTGTTATTCCAGGGCTGGAAGGGTTCGACGTAGGTTTTGCTCCATCAAGTAGTTGTTCTGCCCTGTTAGACAGGGGGCCGTCGACAAAAATGTCGTTATCGTCAATATCATCACACACACCTCCAATTTGAAGGAAATGAAGCTCTCCACCTAGAGGTAAGAATGCGTATTCAATACAAGTCAATAAAATAACAGCATATAACCGTTTATAATTTAACGGCATCGCGGGAGAGTTAAATTATGTTAAATCACGGGCCGAACAAGATAAACAAAAAAAACACACTAAAACTTCACATTTGATAGAGAAGTGTTGATAAAAAAGAAAGAACAAAGCCATTCAGAAAAAAATCTATTATTTCAACTAATGATCATGCTAAACCAATAAAAAAAAAAGACATTACGTTTTTTTAACTAAATAGTCGCACTTTCCTAACCAAATTAATCGCGATTCAAATGACTCAAGCTTGAAATAAACACTCGTTTAAATACTGTAATATAGTTTACAGACTTTTTGTTCAATGGTGCAATATATTTTCAAGATAATTTCAAAAGCACGTCCGATGAAACATATGACCCGACTGAGAATACTGACCAGCAAGATATTTGCAGGAGAAAAAAAAACTGTGTCAATGCGTAAAACAAACGCAATTAAACATTCAAAATTAATCCCGTGCATTAACACGTTAATTTTGAAAAACGCTCATTTTTTCCGTAATCGATACAAATGATACAATTATAATTTACACAAGGCAAGGCAGCTAGAGCACTGCATTATGGGATCTGTAGTGTGTGTTTTATCATCGAGTAATTATTACCAATAATAACAGCTGTTAAAAAGATCTGGCTGTAGATAGTGCTACAGCATCACAAGCATCGTTTACCATTTAAATCAAACTAAAGCAGAACAAGCGAGCGTCTTCACCTTTGGTGCAAGCACACAGCCGGTCAGTGCCTGAGCAATAGGTAACGGAGACGAAAGGGTCCATTGCGTCGCCCCCTTCTTTCTTGGGTGGCTCCACCTTTGCCAGCACCTCTAGCGTGGACAAGTCCAGAATCATAATACAACCGGCCTGTGTGGTCACCACCAAATGCCCCAGTCCGGCCACTTCTCTCTTCTCCTTCCCGACGGAGGGAGCATTCACAGTGGCCGTCGCCAACCCTGAACCGTTTTTGATCCCTGAAGGAGTCGAGTCCTCCGACGTTTCCTCTCCGTCGTCCTCCCGGCCGTCCAGCACGTCTGGAGGCAAGAGGAGCAGAGAGGTCACGGCGTCCCGAGGGTCCCGGATCTGCTGGACCTTGACTGGATCTTCCTCCAAAGTCACAATGCGGGTGGAGTAGTTCAGCTTATAGAGCGCCAGGTATCCGCCCCCTAGAGGCCTGGAGGTGTGGGGCTGATGCTGGTCATGAGGCGGGAGGATGAGTGGAGTCTGTGGAGGAGAGGAGCCTGGATGAGCATCATGGCCGTTGGCTAGCGTCTGTCCTTGGCGGCTGCTACATAGGGCGGAGTGCAGACGATTCAGGGTGTTCAACACCTCCACCTGATTGATGGCGCTTAAGGATTCCACCGAGCACGGCTGCAGGCCGACTAACAAGTGTAAGCCATCACTGCAGGGCGTTATGGAGTCCACGTAGAGGTACTCTTCCTCCAGTGCTTTGGGCAAGCGCAGACACTGGACTAAAGAGCCCGGCCGGGGAGCCAGTGAGCTCCACTTCTCTCCATCTAACGGTCCAAGACCTGCCGCAGCATCCGCAAACTGCTGGATGTACGTGATGGGAGGGTCTTGCAGTAGCAGCTGCTCGTGCGAATTAAACTCCATCTCGATGATCTGTGGGACGGTGAACCCTTCCTCGTGAAGCCCTTTGCTCATCAGGTTGTTCATCTGGGTGAAGACCTTCCCGGATGACTTCTCGTCCGCTTCCTTGATGCTGTACAGCAGTAAAACGGGCATAGTCCTGTGGACAGGAGCGGCTGGAATGGGCTCTGAGGAAAGATTGCAAGATTCGATCTCCATGGGACCCTGGTCTGGGGCGAGAGCCTCCGTCCGCACTAATCCATCCATGGAGCGTCGGGAAGGAGGAGGAGGTCCGAGGGGGGAACTAGCAGCTGACCGGTAGCTGAGCAGTCCTCCAGCCAACAGACAGGGAAAGGGAATGTTGTGATGCTCAGACGTCCGATCCTTGGACTTTTCGGCCTTGGCGGAACCCAGTGATGATGAATGTTGAGGGTTTGCTCCGAGCTCCTCCAGGTCTTTGACCGTGTCCTCCAAGACACTGGCCACCACTTCCCATTGTAGCTTCTCGGGCTGCTGTAGGACGCTGAGGGCTGTGACTCCCAGGCTCACCTCCATGGTCTCTTTCTGACCCAGTGGACCTAAAACAAACAAACAAACAACCAAACAAAAAATCAATAAATTGAAAGGAAATTAATATAATTTTCTGTAATTGTTTAGGAGAAAGCAACAGATTTTGTTGGGAACATTTCCAATAGTTTATGGCAATTTTATGTTTATTTTATTTTATCACAAGTTCTCTTTGTCAGATAACAATAATTGATTTAGACAAATTTGAACATTTGAAAACATTTAACATTTGAAAAAAAAAAAGTTTACCGACATCTACGTAATTACTAAATGTGCTTGTTTGTCGTCAGTATTTACATTATTAAACTTGCCTGCATCTTTACATTACATCTCTAAACATTGCTAATAATTACACATTTCTCTCTGAACTGGTGGCTCAAATAAATTAATTTTTTTATTAATAATTAGCAAAATGCTGTCATCGTGGTGAGCGGATCGGAACAGTGATCAGATGGAACACCCTTACAACTTAAAACTTAAATTAACAACTAAATAAACGATCATTATAATTTTATGATTATAATGTACATAAATTGTCTCAAATTTGTCTGTTGTTAAACAATTTTGTAGTTAAATGGTTTTCATTAAATTCAGCAATCACAAATTTGCAAAAAGCTGGAAGAACTAATAGAATGTTACAGTTGTTTTAACAAAAACTTATTTTAAATGTACTTTTCTGCAATTTGTCTTCGGATAACAAATATGTAGGCAGATAGACAAACGTTTCACAATTAACTTTGATTTTGCATTCAAGACAGAGATCACAAACTTACAAAAAATGGAAATAACCAATAGAATGTTAAACTTGCTTTAAAATGCATGTTTTAAAAGTATTTTTTTACAACTTGTCTGTGAATAAACAAAAAAGTTTCTAGTTCGCAAAAACGTTTCACAGAACTTCAGTGATAATTCAGTGATGTACAAGATTTAAAAAAAAAACGAAATGACCATTAGAATGTCACACTTGCTAAATCTCTATTGAAGACAATAACCAATGCTCAAAAAAATATTACCATGTACGTTTAAGTCAAAAGTCTTACCTGTAACTGACTCTGATCTGGAATGTTCTTCACTGTCTGAGTCTTCAATCTGGTCATCACTGTTTCCAAAAGCACAAACAATACATTCAAGCAGCACAGAAATATTTCATGAAACACAAACGAGTAAAAGAAATAGGTTTTAGAACCTGTCGCCCTCTAGTTTAGGTAAGTCGGAGCAACAGGTGGCTTCCTCCAGCCAGGACAGCGTAGGTCTGCGTAGATCCGGGCCTGTGAGACTCTGCTGTTCGCTTCCCGACAGGATCAGCTGCCTCAGGATGGCTGGATCATACGGGTTCACCTCGAACTTTAAATGCACCTGCCCAAGAAGAAGAAGCGTTTGGTTCAGGGTTGACTTTCCGGAAAACTGTTTCTGACCGGACGGTGATGTAAACTGTCACAAACTAGGTTTATGACTGGAGAAAACTGGAAAATTAAAGACTTTAAGTTAGAGTCTACTTGTGTTGCATAAAACTTTACAACAAATTTAAATCTAATTAAAATTCACATTATATTTGTCACATTTAATTTTTACTTGGTACAATATGAAGTGAAATTTTCCAATCGTCCAGCATTTTAACATGGAGGCAGTTGGAGGGGAGGGGCATACTAAAGCAAGAAATATAATATAAAAAGATGATTTGAAGATAAAAAAAAAATATATATATATAATAAAATACCGTAAAAATGAGCTAAAAATATGAATAAAATACAAAACAAACTATGACGATACAAATGCAATAAAAATAAAAAAATACTGTAAAATAAGGATAAAAATGAGTAGAAATATAAACACCAAGATGTGACTCTCAGTGCAAGTCAGTGTGACAGTATAAAAATGCTGTAGGCCTGCATACAGGCTGAATTTAGAATTATATTTCTGGTAGAAAACATTGGAAAACTTTTTATTACATTTGTGGGGAAAATAAAGAATCTTTTTGACATGTTTTGACGTTTCTGACATTTTCTGCCGCTGTAGGCGTCATAAACCCGTTTCTGCCAAGACGGTAAATAACAGTATATATATTCATCAAAGTTTGGGTTTCGAACACAGAAGAGCGAGTGGCGTCTTACCTTCATGAGCTTGGAGACGTCCCATATGCAGATCTTCCCTCTTTTGGTTGCGGTCGCTAGAAAGTGAGGGCAACTGCCAAAGCCATAGCACACAATCTTATCCGAACCATCAGCGCTGGGAAACTGAGCAGGACAGGTGGCCAACGTGACAGATAGTGGGACGTTTTGGGTGTGTTCCCCTTTCACGAACGGACAGTTGGGTGAATGGCGCTCGTGCTCGGACCTAAAAGCAGATGTGTTACTCGCAATAATGAAAAAGTAATAGTGTCATGAAGAATAGATCACACAAAAGCTCACCAGGGTTCATCTGTTGGCTCCCAGCACACCAGACAGACGCTGCAGGTGAAGCACATGGCCCGGTCGTCCCCCGTGGATGCGGGCTGGAGGATGAAAACAAGGGACATTATCACCATCTTAGCTCACACTCTTAAAATAAATTTTAATAAAATGAATAAAAATAATAATAATAATAATAAAAAAAAATTTAAAAAGGGAAATACAATTGTAATTTATTAAAAAAAACTTTTGAATCCTGAAGGTAACAAAGTAAAAAAAAAAAAAAAACCAACAACAACAACAAAAAACTTGATTTCCGTCGTTACAAAAAGATGGAAATAGTCTAAGATCATTTGGTGTTTGATTTTAACTTATTCTTATTTAATCTCTCTCAAACACACTTACCAACATACATAAACTATATTAGGCCAGCAGCGTACTAATTATTTTCCTAGCGATTAATCTATCGATTATTTTCTTCGATTAATCGACTACTCTATCAACTAACTCTTTGAATAATCTAGGGATTATTTTTTTTATTACAGATTACTTTTATAGATTGTTAGGACAAAATGTGTCCTAACTGAGAGACCTCGATTTTCCTTTTTTGTTTCCAACATTTTGGACAAAATTACACAATCAGGAAGGACTGAGAATATAAATCAGTCCTTGCAGGAGTATACAATAATATATTGTAATTTTCGACTCTGTTCAAATTACTGTTCAGACTTTACACTTGTACTTGTGAGTAAAAATGCAAGATTTGCGTAAAACAGTATTTGCGAAAAACATTCCTTGAGTTAAAAAAAAAACTGGAGGGACAAGTATTCCAAATACAAAAATATCCATGTGATGTTTTTAATGTAATATTTATGTTATTACATCAAGAGAATTGCAAATGTATTTAAATGTGGAGCATGTTAGTATGCTTCGAGCAAATCTCCAAAGTTTCGCAATGCATCGGTTTTCTTGTTTTTGTTCCTATCAGAATGTCTCTTCGCCGTCACGTCGTCCTTTCATCCACAACACAGAGGCACTGTTCTACTCGCACTCGGATCAGTTGGCATGACAACAGGAAACCCGGGTGAGGAGTCGAGCCTGGTATCTACGATACAGGCACACTTCCACACTCTTACAAATGAGTAGGAATGTGTGTAGACCAGACCAGAGGTATCAGAGCACGGTTCGGTATTCCCTTAAAAAGCCCATGAAAGCGAAAGTAAATCAGTGGCTAGTCATCTGTGAACCAGTAAACAAACACATGAACAAGCATTCATCCTCATTCCCCGCATTCAGACGCTGCGCTTAAGCGTTACATTTCAGCTTCAAAAAATACAATTCCCACTAGAAAAAAAAAATCCCACGAGCCTTTTGTTGTTTATTTAGAGAGATATATTCTAATAATTCCAATTGCATTTCCAGAGTGTGTATGTGATTTATTAGACAGTGGTGACCTATTTTGATATAAACTACATTTTTTACGAGATGCAGATATATGTCCATGTTTCATTAATGTGTATAGTGCACAAAAATAGTGAATAAATTGTTAATAATTGATTTATCAAATATATTTTACCCGAATATAACCACACTGCGAATATATGCATAAAAAATACAAAATATTTTTTTTCTGGCAAAATTACGATAATTTACTTCATCAAAATACCATTGTTTCTTCATTTAATAAACCTAACTTGTTACTCGTATCACTTCAATGTCATTGAAGTGGAAAAAATAATCTATTCTAGCGCAGAACTACACCTCCCATAATTCTTTGCTGCTCACTGCAGCCAGACTAAAGTTGACTGAGCTCAGTTTTTATTAGACGTAAACGTTAAGTTCAAATTCAAGTTCAGTGCATTTGTAAAGCGCTCTTCACAGTTACAACTCTCTCAAAGCCGCTGTGTGAATATGTAAACATAGAATATTGTTTATTCTATTGTTCTAACACTGAAAAAAAAACGGGTGGCTATATTCAAGTAAATACGGTATTATTATAATAAAAACATATAATTCCTCTTGCTTACGACAACATGGGACCTGCTTTAAAATGATCTGATTGGCTAAAAAAAAATAATGAACAGTTTAGAAGAGGTTTCAATGTTGGTCCAATCACTATGCGGCCACATTTGTGGACAAATGTATTGACACAGCTGTGAAAGTTGCATAGTTCCACAACTTTTATCGGCTATCAGCTTTCATTTAAGAATTTATTGGCGCTTGAAATATAAAAATTATAATACTTAAAAAAATTATGTTTTAACAGAATATTGATAGAGACTTCATAGTTTCATCTGAAATCGATTTTGCTATGAAAGGTCAAAAAGCCACGGACTAAGATTTTCAGGCATATTAAAAAAAAAGTTAATACAAATAAATACGTTTTGTTAATTTTAAGCTTTCAAATCAAGTGATATAGAGAGAACTTGTTCGTGCACAGTTAATAAACTACAGCGATTAAACATTTGAATTTACCATAAACGTAAATCCCACCAAGAAAAAAGAACAAATCGTGCAACGCTAATAACTAGAATGAGAAAGCAAGACCGTAGGGACACAACGGCTTGGAAAACAAATCCAAGAGAGACGCAGCTGACAAACCTGATGATAAAAGCCAGCCTGGGCCATAGGGTCCGGCTGAGCCCACCGATAGCCAGTATGAGGCCAGGACGTGAACGTCTCTCTCCTGTTGGCTTCGCTGTACATCAACGACCTGTAAAAACCAAACTCCATCTTAACGACTTACTGATGGAAAAATATTATGCATTCGTCTATGTGACCTGCAAGTACCTGTCTACGGAGCGTCCGGGTCCGACCCCAAGTTCTGGCCTGCCGCTGGGTAAGAGGTAGGAGAGTCTGTCCATCACCGAAGAGGCAACGGACAAGGCCGCCACGTTCTGATTCAACTTCTTCAGCTCGTTCACGATGGCGTTGGTAACCACTTTGAGCACATGATGAGGGAGATGAAAAGTCACCGTCGCCCACTAAAAAGAAAAAAAAAAAACAACTTTATACAACAACAAATCTTTATACGCTGTAAATTTACAAGAAAAAAAAAACCTTAGTGTTTTCTGTATGTTCAAAAGATACATTATACAAATGTTTCTGCGACACAAAATTTGTGTATTCATTGGTAATAATTGAAAAAAATAAATCGTAATTTTAAAGGACATGTTTTAAAATTATCTGATTGGCTAATGAAGAAAATGATCTTTACACATATGTATTGTTTACTTTTAGCCGGAAATTCTCATCAAAAATGTATAATTCCAGAAAAAGGTAAAAATACTTTGCATAAATTATAACACTACTATCTATTGAATATATAATTTATTGCATTAGCGGAATTATAAAGTTCAGTGATTTTCCAGCAGGTCATGCGCAGAGACTTATGTGTGGTCTGCTCTTTTATTTCTAAATTCACACCTAATTAGTGATTTCATTCCAATGAGAAGACGTTATGAGTAGTCGAAAATTAAAGTCTGAAACGACCATCAGACGTCACTGAAAGTCAAATTTAAAGAAAAATCTCTACCAGAGTTTTATGCTGAACTATTTCCATTGAACGCTCCAAATTTGCGATGGAACTTCTGAAAATGACCCAGACTTTTGTGAAAAAACCACGTTTGTAAAAAAATTTTCCCCGTAAAAAAGAACAAAACATGTGTCGGCTTCTCACAGACCATCATCTTCATTTGTGCTGAGAAACAATGAGACAAATATGGACCCAAACATTCGGAAATGTCAGACGTCGCACTGATAATAAACACAGGCTGATGAGTCGGACAATTATTGCCTTTTCGTTTCTTATCCCACGTTTCAGAAACAAGACTCATTTTAAACGTCTAGATTTAATAGAAAAATCCCAATGAAATTTACTATGGATTCTGGATTCCGAGCATTACGTCAGCAGTCCACAATCTTCACAATTTAATGACTCTGATCTGATGGAGAAACCAAAAAATGTTACAAAATTCACAGTAAATTCAAGTGTGGCAGCATTTTATGAAAGGTTTGGCGCCACGGATCAAAGTCAAATTGCCGCAAATGTAAAAAGAACATCTTGGAGCAAACACGACCCAGGACTGTTTGTACTTGATGTTCAAGCTAAAGCTGCAGTCTGACCGAGGTCAGTGGAGATCTCCATCACTGCTGCTGACGCTCTTTGTTACGGCAGTGCGAAGTGGACGCTCGCCAGATGAGCAGAACGGGGGCAAGAGTGACCACACAAGGGACAAGCGCTCTTACTTTCAATCCAGCACGAGCGAGACTGCAGAAATGTGCTGATGCTTTACACGACAACCAGGCCTTTCTGATTACACTGGCTGAATTTAAAGCCTCGTTTTAAAAAAAAAAGATGCCAGTCTTGGATAAGATTGTACAGCTGGAGATGGTTAAGAAAGCAAAATTGTATTAGCTGTGATGTCTTTTTTTACAATTGGTGTAGTTTACTGTAGTTAACAGAAAAAAACCAAACACCATCAGAAAAACAAAACTCACACAGTGGTTGTCAAGTGAATTTATTTCACAAACCAAAGTACATGACTAATTTAATTAGCACATTTATTCCCCTAATTACTATCATGTTTGCTATTGATTTTGATTCACAATGGATGGCGAAGGAAGCTTTTCATTATAGATGGAAATTATTTTAATTATTGCCGAAAAATAAAGACTTCGAATCATACATTTCTGACCACTCTTTAGTGAGCCCAAGCGCCAATAACAATGACTTTTACTAGTCTTCATTAAAAACAATAGAGCTCCTCCCCTGGACCTGAATGGGCGGAGCTTGGGCATACCTGGTTTGTTTCTCCTGTTATTTGATTGGCTTACTTTGATTAACAGATGATTCATTTTTGATAATCTGAGTCCGTTTTGCAATAGTTTAAGGGGTCAAGCAATCCATTGTCAATGTGTTATTGGTAAATTTACTGTAACCGTATAAGTTGGCTTTGGAATATTAATAAACTTTATTTTTATATTATATATTTTACTTTTTTATATTATTTTATATTGCATTTACGTGAACAAAAAAAGTCCAAATGAAAAGTTGTCATTCATTTAAAAATCAATAAACAATAAAAAAATGTAAATAAAAAAAAAATTAAAATACATTAACAACTTATGTTACGGTTCAAAACTAGCAAAAAAAATATAACTTCAATTTTTAAATAATTCACTTAAATTACGTACAATTATCCCAAATTATGGCAGAAATGAAAGCTGTGCGTTTATATATGTGAATGTGCACGGTGGCAGCCACTGAGGGACTAATAAAGTTAGTTCAATTATTATTATTATTATTATTATTATTATTATTATTATTCTCACAGCATCAGTCGGGATGTGAATGAAGAGGTTTCAGAGCGCTTGATCGTCCTACGGTGACTGCAGCGGCGGCTCATGAATTATGCAGAAGCTGTGATGCTGAATGACTCAACTTCTCCAGTTTGTTCACCAACACACTGTCCAACTTTATTACAGACAAGAGCATCTGCAGTCCCGAAACAATGACTGGAAACCATCTGCATGACTACAAATATTGAGGCGATAAAGTGGTATTAATGTGAAAACTGCTTTGGCAATGAGCCACGAGCCAAAAATACTCTAAATTAGTTTATTAATGCAGCGGTGATGCAAAATGATTAGCTTGTGTTGCTATGAACGCCAGACATGAGCAATCAAACACAGAACCACTAGAATATTGGCTGTGTCGCTTTAATTATGAGCGAATGTAAAAATGAATTAAATGTAAACGAACATTCACGTGACCATCATTTACACTGTTGATTCAAGGTCTCACTTCCGGCTAAGAGATGTTATATCATCAGTTTAGACTTAATTTATTGTATTTTTTTTATTTTCTAAGTTGAAGTTACAACAAAAAATAGATAACATGTTACAAACGTTCAGGGCAAAAATGTTTGTTTACAATAGCGGTTTATATAAAATACATAAAGTTATTTGAGCTTATGTATAAAAGAAAAGCTAATACATATAATAGCTTATAATATAAATGAGAAGCTTCATCTTTGGCATTTGTTCCAATTTTGTGGATGAATGGATGGTTTTTATTTAACCATCAAGTTACATTCTCTCTTACTGGAATATTGGTATAAAATATGGATTTATACATTTGTAGAAAATATTGTGATGTTAATTTGAACCAACATTGCCATGATTTGAATGCACCACTGACTCATACGGTAAGTTTGTATTTTCTTTAGTACTGTAAATGACGTGGAGTTCTGCCGACACAATGATACACAATAAGCCTCATCGTTACTCATCTTTAATTTACATTTGAACAAAAAGTCTAAAATTACTCATTCCCTTTCCCATCTGTCACAGAATTAGAATGTTCTGAGGAGCCCGAGCTGATCCAGCAACAGGTTGTTCTAACAAACTCAACAGGAGAAAAGCAGAAGCTTCTGCTGGTGGTTTGTGGAGAATCACAGAGAGGAAAGAACCTGAGGACCATGTCAGGAAAGAACTAGAAGACCATATTTATGGACCGTTGTGACCTAGTGGTCAAACATTTGCCTTAAGACTAAAAGCTCCAGGATTGAATTCCGGAACTGTACTTATCAAACATTAACATTAGGGATGCACCGATACCACTCTTTTGGAAAACAAGTACTTTATCCATTCTATACATTAATCCATCCATCCATCCATCCATCCATCCATCTATCTATCCATCTATCCCTTTATCTCTCTATCTATCGATCCATCCATCCATCCCTTTATCTATCTATCCATCGATCCATCCATCTATCCCTTTATTTATCCATCCATCCATCTATCTACCTATCCATCCATCTATCTATCTATCCATCCCATTATCTGTCTGTCTGTCTGTCTCTCTATCCATCCATCCATCCCTTTGTCTCTCCATCCATCCATCCACCTATCCCTTTGTCTATATATCAATCCATCCATCCATCTACATATCCATCCAACCATCCATCCTTCCATCTCTCTCCTTCCATCTCTCTATCCCTATATCTTTTAAGCCATCTATCCATCTATCCAAGTTCTCCGTCAGCTCGAGGGTGTGAATATAGTGCAATTTAACAAGTGCGGACAGATTTACCGCCAAATCGATCAAAATACATAAAGACTTTGTGGAGCAGTGGCGGTTTATTGCGAAAAATCCGTTTTCACTCTTGGCTTTTGCACGCAACTCTAGCGGCAATCGCAGTCTAGCGGACACTTTATATAATCATCGTGAAGTCAAAGGGCTGATAACCTGATTCACACAGAAACGTGGCTAAGCGGATTATTGATCGCGTGTGTGTATTGATCGCGTCTGCGCCCTTCTGACCCCTCGGCGTTGTGACGTCACTCCGCCAGACTCACCTTCGCCACCTTGTGGTTGGCCGCCGTTTCGTGCGATGTGCTCTCCAGGCCTTCTTTGAGCTGAGTCAGGAACAGATCGTAGCCCTCGGTGTTGGAGACATCCACCTTCTCCAGACAGGCGTACAACATCTGCTGAGCCTGCGGGGCAAACCAGGAGCATTTAGCTTCCAAGAATGAAGTCATTCATCTCCACACGAGGCCGAGCACTCATGGGAGCGGCGTTGAACATGACCGTCCATCACGGCCAATGCTCTTTGATGGCCTCATGGTCTCAGCGTTTCCTCATGTGGTTATCAAGTGATGGGGCTTCAACGCTTACGCCATAAGGTTGAGAAAAATCGGCCTCGGAGGACCAGCAGAGCCGGACCGATGGAAGGAAACCTTAGATAAAGTGATAATCACTACAGAAAAATCCATTCATCTATTCACTTTTCTCCCCGTCAGCTTCTGTCGGACCAATAAACCATTTTTCAACGTCCAATCAAGGCCAAACCGTCAAGCAAGTGTGGACATGCCGAGCTTTACCAGTTAAATGGATTCCTTTTCTCCTGCTCGACTCCTCTTTATGTCGCTTTTATTTCCAAGACGCACTCAAATTATTTTTAATGGACGGTTGAACAGTTTATTGATTAAACTGGTTTGATGTTGGGTTTTTATAAGTGATCGTCTTTACAACATGGAGGAGAAATGGTTTCTGACATGTTAAAAAAACCGATGTATTTGATTATTTTGTTTATTGCTATTTCAGTTTCAAATGCCATTCAAAGGCATATACAAAATTTTACATACCGGTAGATAAATAGATACATAGATCTTTAGATAAAAATCGATATAATTTCATATATATAATTAATATAATATGATTAATTTTTGGACTAGAATTATTAATGTGTGTTGCACTGCAAAGAAATATGCTATAATTTCATTGCACATGTATATGACATAAATGGTACAATAAATGGTAATTATATTCTTCTTTTCTGTTCTATAAAAATGCAAAATTGAATCATGCCAAGATAAGATCAGTAAAACATTTTCATAAACATACAGTACATACAATATTTAAATAAAAAAAGCTTGATAATGTGTAGCTTTGAAAAAAAAACCTCTTGAAATATTTGATGCCAAAACAAAAAAAAGGTTTTCTCATGGTTTGAAAAGAATGCTGATGTACTCGTCGCATCTTTAAACACACATTTTTTACACGTTGGTTGTATAATGGTGGAGGTTGCTCAATTGTAAACTTTCACGCTTCATGATTAAAACGAGTCTAAGCCGAATGCGAGGAAGTCACGTGACGTGACCATTGCACACATGTCTTCATCTGCAGGAGTCCTAAACAGACTCATGTGACGCCGTAGTAAAGATCAGACTGGAAAGCGATTTTGGTCTGCTGATGTTCAGTCACATCCAACTCTAATCTGCATCCATGCAGAAGGCCGACGGTTTCAGTCTGGCTGCTTAAATAATAATAAAAAAAAAAAATTCTGAAAGTAAATAATCACAGGTTTAGAACTGCATATTCCAGATATTTAAAACATTCATGTAAATTAAACATTTTTAAATGTATTTTGAGAAAATACAAAGATAGGAGAAAAACGGGAAGTCTGGGCATCGCTGCACAAACCGAAAAAAAAAAAAAAAGAGAGAAAAACAGATGCAAACACTGAAATGGAAAAAAATAACCATTTCAATGTTGCCCAAATATTAAAAGGAGAGGTAGTAACATTCCAGAAGCCGGTCCGGATAAACTAAAATTCACAATTGTTCGGTTAATCACTAAAATGAATAATAAATGTGTTCCAAAATAAACACAGATTGGCTCCCAGTTCCCAGCACTTCTATTCTATATGAAAATGTGAATAATACACTAGGCTTTCATATCAAGGCAGGGCAACAATTCGAAAAAGACTTATACACAATTTATTGATACATGCATAATATACATAACATTGAATATATCAGTTGTAGGAGAGATATACAATTATTGTATATGTTATTGTACATATCACCCCAAATAAAATCTTTTCATTTTACATTTACTGTGATAATTATCGATATCAACTGTTCTGAAAAAAAATATTGTAAATATTTACTTTGCCATATTGCACAGACCGGTAGCATTAATAATTTCAACAGATTTTTTTTTTCATTTACATTACATTGTCGCAACTGCACATTGCTCTATTGTAGGGTTGCAGCTATAGATTCATTTGGTAATCGATTGATTGGCCAATTACTCTTCTATTAATTGGGACCGCCTCCCTTTAAAAAAAAATTCATAAAAAAATCAGATTTTTTTTTCAGTTTAACGTGAGAGATGATTGATGCTTTTGATGACTTTGCACATTTGAACGACAAAAATCGCAATCGCTGATTGTGGTTATTGATCATCATCATCAATTGTCAAAATCAAAAGCAAAATTGAAAACATAAAAACACATTTTAAATAGTTTTTTGCTGTTATACATTTTTAATATGTATAATTATATATTTATAGGTATTTTTATAAAGACATAGTTATATAGAAAGAGGTACAGACACACACTGATATAAAAAGTCTAATTATTCAAACAAAATAGCTGATTTAGTTGAGATTACATTTCCTGAACCACCAACGTCATTGCAATAAACCAATTTTTGGCTTTTCTTTGCAAAGATTGTGCTGACCAGTTAGAACGAAAAGGCCTTAAAAGCAAATCCAGAAACGAGGATGGATGAGGATTTCCAGTTAGCCAGACCCAGAAGATGAAGGGTCCATTACTTCAGCATCCAGCACGCCTGGCCTAGCCGTCACAGCCACTCACACGTCACCGGCGGGACACTGGGCTTTAGCCACAGGGCTGATACTGGAACTCGACAAAGCCCGACACAACGCCGCTCATTGTCCGCTCATGTATTCTGTGACGGAAGCATCTGATTCGCCACAATGACTCAGGAGCAGAAAACGACATCTTCACGCATTTCATCACGGCAATTACTGGATTAAAAGAAGCTTCGGAGGTTTCCATCATAAACCGGTATTTCACTGTAATAATGAGTGTATTCACACAAACCTGGTTTGGTTTTCTCCAAACTAACTTACTGCTCAGACTGTTTGTTATGCAGATGATTAATCTACGGAATACGGAAATTAACCCTTCTGAAGAGGTGATTCGTTCTTAATCCGAAAACAACTCTGGTACAGTTGAAGTGTCCAAATCTCGGTTCAAATTAATCCATACGTTTATTTTCTAAAAAGTCTTTCCATTTCTGGGTCTCGGACACGCCCTGGATGGATGGCTAACCAATCACAGAGGGGCACACACACGATCACACTCCCACTTACAGTCAATTTTCCCAACTCCAGCTCTTCTGAACATGTTTTTGGACTGCAGGAGGAAACTGGAACATTGCTGTATTTTTTGAGAATGACTGATTATTTCAATTATTGCCATTTTAGTCGTATTTTCAAGACTTTTATAGTTGTAAGTGGCTTCTAGATAAGAGTTTTGTGGGTTCCTACGATGTCAAAAGCCGTGGCTCAACATGGAGCTTAAAGGAAACATCATGTCCAATACAGATTTGAGAAAAAGCACAAAAATCATTACAATATTTTGAAATGTGCATGTAACAGATGAAATAAATGTGATTCTATATTTTATGAATAGAAAAGCAACAATAAAATGAAGCCAATCTTTTCCATGTGCAATGCTACATACTTTTCTCCCAGTTGTCGAGCTTCCCGTTTTGTTACCGTTTAAAGAATTTTCATCAATTGGTTTGCTAACAAAATGTAAAATAAATAAATATATATATATATATACACACACAGTGAACCCTCGCTACTCCGCGGTTCGACCATCGCGGATTGTTTTTTTATTAAGCATGTATAAATTATAAAAAGAATATATCGCGGATTTCCCGGAAATTTCAAAAATAGTCACGATATACGAAGACCCCCACAACGAATAGATGCTGCTTTGTGGCAGTGTACGTAACTTAACTGTATGTACATACTGTAGATTGTTGTACTGAGTGGTTTGTTAACTGAATACGTACTTTGAAGTACGTAATAAAAAATACTGCGTAAAATGAAAGTTTTAAAAGTCTAATTATGTGTTAAATAAATACGCAAACATGGTGTCCCTACTTTGCGGATTCTCAGCTATGGCGGCCAGGTTTGGATGTTATTGCTAAAACTTCATTTCAACCGACTTTGTGTGTTTTTTTCAGGTTTAGTGTAAAGTGACCTTTATTAATTGACAAAAAAAAAGTTTAATGTGATCGAATATCGAAAAAAAATTCATACATGTGTTTTATAATTTATAATAATCAAACAGAAATAATAAAATATGGTGGCCCTGCTTTGCGGCGTGCGAGGTCAGGGAGTGGCGGGAGCTGCTGTGCTTTGTTTTCGCACTCGTCCTGGGACACAATGGACCAGTCCGTCTACATAGCGCGCTTTGTCAGACTGGTTATGCGATCGCAGCATCGACAAGCTCGAGCGAGGAGCGCTTGGCGAGGTTTGTAATCGACACCGTGAGCTGAGGAAGTGCGTGAGGATAATTCCTGACTTCGCCACGGCCGCGTTTCACACTCCAGCAGACGGCACAGCGCTGACGCCGCTTTAAAACCAGACACCTCAGGATCTCAATAAACGCTGCGGCTGGTAGTTCAATCTGAACGCTGACAAGCTCAGACAAGTCGGGATTTTAATCCACGTGGGTTTATCAAGGTGCTGATGTGTTTTATATCAGTGTTACATTGATAAGACTAAATTTAGACACCATGATCAGACACGCAGCGCCATCGCAAGCTTCAGGTTTAGAGTGAATATGCACTTTGGCATTAAAAATGATTCTGATCGGGGGAAAAGTGCAACAGATTAAATCACAGTCACAATTTTGGTGTGTGCATATACTGCGCAAAACAATGAAGAATAAAAGTTATGAAAAATAGCCAAAAGTGCTTTAATCAGACGCTGAAAAAAAGATATTAACACTAACACACAGAGGATAACATATTATGCCGTTTCAAGATATTAAGAAACGAGACAATTATTGTAAAAAATGAGACATTTTTGTGAAAATTAAAGTCATAAAAGGTCAAATTAAATGTGAGCAAATGTGAAAACACGACAAAAGTATTTGCTAAAACTGCATTTCAACCGACTTTGTGTGTTTGTTCAGGTTTAGTGTAAATTGACCTTTATTAATGTAAACAATTCATAGATGTGTTTTATAATTTATAAAATTAAAACAGCAATAATAAAATATGAAATGCCAAAAAACTTGGAAGTTCAGAGGAAGGCAATAATAATTTGCGTTAATTTTGTCACAATCATTTTTGAGCTACAGGAAGACAGTCTCTCAACAGGAAGCTCTACAAAAACCAACCAATAACAGTGAAGCAACTCAAACATATATCAACACACAGACTATTCGGTCAAAACTCGTGTCAAAAACATTGGCTCAACACGTGGAGTGTGAGGAGTCTGAAGCGTGTGGCTTGTTACCTCGGTGACGGGGAGCTCCAGCTGCACCATGTCTTCTGGCCTGGAGACGGGAGCCTGGAGCGCCGTGTCCAGAAGCAGGATGCCATTCAGGTCTTTCCGGCAGCCCACGGCGTAATCATCCACAAACAGCACCTTATCCACGGCAGGGAAGTACTGACACCTCACGCGACCCCCTGGTTTCGCTGGAAGAGAAAAGATGAAGCGTTAGATCGATCGGAGTCCATAAACTGTGCCGCAACACGATGCATTAACCACTAAAAGCCATAAAAAAAACAATACGCTAATCGTGACTGTAAATGTTCAAGTTCGAATCCCGGTCCGCAGGGTTTCATAACTAAGTGTCAAGATGCTGACCCCCACGTGACCCCCGACACCATGAGCTGCCCACTGCTCCGGGTTTGTGTGTGCCACTTCACTGGATAGTTAAAAGCAATTGATACTGCCCCTAGTGGCCATATTGACAAACTCACTCTGTCTTTCTAGAGTGTAATTTTGATATACAAGCTAAAGAAATCGATGTTCACACAAAAGATGTGCACATTAAAAAACACCTTTGTAAAATACATCGGCATTTAAATACAACCAACAAAAACACTCACTTTATTTAATTATTTGTCTGATTTCTGCCAATAAATAGCAATAAATACACAACATTTCAATAGAACTCCTAAAAATTAGATAAGATCGTTCATGTTGAATTCTGTAAAAAAAAAAACTATTGTAAAACCCTTTGAGGTGAAACATTCTTTAAAACGTTTGTTAAAATATTTTCCGAATAAAACTGTTGTCTAATATCGACCAATTGATCACATTCAATTAAAATATGCTTTACAGACAAGACGTTCCCACGTTAATCACAGAGATTTCTCGTCGCCGCTAATAAATATAAATTTATTAATTTATTCGAGTGATTCTAGAGTGTCCAATTCTACATCTCATGAAAACAACTTGATCCTTTCTGTTCTCTAAACAACAGTTGAATCTTTTGTTTACAGACGGCATCACTTCACAAGTTTGTTATTTTTACATTCATCGCATTAACATTGCCAGTTACTCTATATATGTATTCACTTTAACGTCTGACATCGGAATCTGGCACTCTGATAGGTCCATATTATAGAGCACAAAAACACTCACAACCACAGAATGAAGACCAGTGAGATGATTGAAATGGCAAGAGGATGAGTTTTGGCAAGTTTAACAATCCTGTTCAATACGATCATATAATTTGTTACAATGCAAAAGAAAGCATAAATTGACAACCTGGATGGATGGAGTACATTAAAATTGGAAAAGATGTATTTTTGTCTTCTGAACAAGAACACATTTTTTCTGCATTACCACTGCAGTCCAGTGATGCCCAACCTACGGCCCGTGGGCCAAATTTGTCCCATGAAGCCGTACCATGCGGTCGCGCTTTTATTTCTGGTACTCCTATTAAATTAATTTTTAATAAGATATGACTGTACACTAGAGCTGGCCGATTAATAGTTAAAAGATTGCATTCTTGATTCTGCCCACTCATGATCTGAATCCAGCTATTATACGATTCTGCCTATTATAACTCCATACCAGCTCTAGTGGATGTGTGTCGAGCAGCAGTCGAGATAAAAAAAAAACATAAAAAAAAACCAGGGAGAATGAGTGAGAAAACACAACAGAAAAGTAAGTCTGCCATCAACTCAGACATATTACTACCTGAAAAAAGATATTATTCTGAAATGTGTGTGTGTGTGTGTGTGTGTGTGTTTACTGCGGTTTCAAACCAGAAGATGACACTCAGCAAACATCTACAGTTTTAGAAAATGTACCTACATAATAATCATCGTTTGAAAACTATTTCAAAAGTGCTTTTAAACAGACTAAGAGCTAATAATTTTGTCCTCAACTGTACATACTGTACCTTGATGTTATTTTTGTATTATGTTTAGTGGTGATTTTGTTTTTCTTCACTACATTACTTTTACATTACATTATATTTTCATAACATTTATTTTAATTTAAAGCAAAGATTAATATGTGTTGTTATATTGCTGTTTGACAACCTGATTCTCAGGGTTACATTTAAAATCATAAAATATATTGAATGGTGTTGGTGTTGAAATATTGGAGAATGGTGAAGCCAAAAAATTGTGATTCTCATTTCATTCCGAATCCTGCAGCTCTACTGTACTAATATTGAAATAATTTTCAATTTGAGACTACCTTCAGACATCCTTGAACACATTTAGATGAAAAATCTCTACCAAAATTTAATCCGGAACTGTCTCCAGTGAACTTTTCAATATTGAAGACCAAATCTTCGGTCACGTTCTCACATCACAGATCATCATCTTCATTCTGTCTGAGAAACATTGTGACAAATCTCGACAGAAACATTCTGAAACTATATCATTGTTTCTAAAAAAAAAAGGGAACTTCAGTCGCCGCACTGATAAAATAAGCACCCGACAGCGAGTCGCCAATTCTTGACTCTTTTTATTAAATTTCTCACGTTTTGGCCAGTAGAACAATCTTAAATATTCATATTTAATTTTCATAAATGTTGTGGCCTGTAAAACTCAGAGCACACTTTAGATTATCATCTTTTTATATTGAGATATCATTAGATTGTTATCTTAATCTGGGATATTAGTCGAAGGTTAAGCTTTTTCTTCACTCATACACAAGTTCACATAATAATAGGGTCAGAGGTCAAAGTCAGCTTTATTGTCAACTATGTCATACGAACAGAGCATCAAAATTGCGCTTTTCTAATCATCCTCATGTTGGACAGATAATATGAGTATATGTTGAATTAAAAAAAAACATTGACAGCAGCTCCGTTTGTTACAATTACTGGCTTGTTCTACCACATTTGAAAGAGACACATTTGAGAACGAACTACGTCACGAGGTGAAAAATCAAACACATTAATCAATTAATATCTACTACACAGGCAAAAAAAGCCTATAAAACAGAGTACACTGGGAAAAAGAGCAAACCATCACGTGGTTGTGTTCCAGAGTGAAAAGATCTTTCCAATCAATAGTATCTAGAAAAAACAAGAGTCAACCTTTTTTATGAAAGCAACACTAATCGAACATTTCAACTTAATTAAACGTCCCGAAACGTTGAAACATCCAACACCATCGGGCTTTCGTTTCAAAGGGAATCGAACTTCGGCTACAATGATTTAAAACTTGAAATACACTCAAATTAAAGATTTGAGAACACAAAACATCTACAAAACTACAACAACATCAACGCATCTACAAGCATTCAAACGATCAGATGTTTCTTCCAGCTCACATCCACAAGATGATGAGCTCAGGGAGATGAAAAGATTTAATGCCATTATGAAGACTTACCGAGCAGCATAATTCTAGTACCACGCTTGTTTTCCCTCATTTAAACAGTATTAAAAAATCATTAAAAAATAGTTCGAATTAGTGCCGAATAAGTAGAGAAGTATGGAAACAGGTTCAATGAGTGCTGCATCATCATCATCATCATCATTAGTACAACTCTGACAGCAGTCTCTGATCAAACAAATACTATAAATAAGCTGCTAACCACCATTTAAATACCTCTGGCCTGCTTTTGCGAGCAGGCCGTCATGCTAACATCAATATTTCCATGTTACAGAAGATAAAAAGTCTCCTGCCTTACCTCACTGTTGACAGCAGTACACACTGATCCTTAGCACGAGAAGCTAACGCTAGGATAACGTTAGCACGATTAGCTAAACATGTCACCTTATTTTAGAACAACGTATTCAGCAAGCGCGCCAATCTCATTCACGTGACTATTTCAGCTACTAGGCTTTATAAAAAAATTACATTTTAAAATATATGTGAGGCGTCACGGGCGACAGGCTTATGTAAAACACGTTAGCCGTTAGGCGCTAATGTTTAGATTAGCATTAGTGCCGCCGTAAGGATCGCGCTTGTTTACAGCTTGTCGTGGTTTGGTTGGGTTTTACAGTTTGAATACAGTAGAAATAACACTATAAATACTACTCGATCTGGTAAGCTGGAATACACGCGGTCCGATAAAACACGGTGTTTTCGGGGATAACGTGGCAATGTTTACCGCTATCCGGCATCAGCTCAACGGGGGAGGCCTTGCCGATCAAACACCCTCAGGACCAAGAAGTGTGGGACTGTTGCGTCCACAACTCCTCTGGTACAACTAAATTAGGACTTTCTCATTATGACAAGTAAAACAACCCCATTTTGTTATAAACCATCACACCTCGCTCGGTGTCCTCCTCGCGGGGACTTTTAGGCGAGGACACCTTCAAATATAACGCCTGCATGGCTTCATCCAAAAACCCACAGAATGACAATTATGTCCACGTGTGGATGCACAGTAGCATCACTTCAGAGAAAGCAAAAAAGTGAAAGAGTGGTGCTAAAAGAGAGCAACCGAACACATCCAGCGTGAGTCGCGGCCGATCTGACAGCTCGCCCCGGCTGCCGGTAGATGTCCCGCCGCCTCCCTTCTCTCAACCCCCCGCGTCCCCTTGTCTATAAAACGACCCATGTGTGCTTCTCAATGCCGGTCTTAAAAGCAGAAATCCGACTTCGTGATGGCACAGCAAGACTCGAAGCCCGAACTCACCATGCAGCGCCGAGGCCTGCAGAATCGCCCCGGAGGTGCCGTCGATGACTTTGATGCTGCCCCGGCTGGTGACGGCCAGGATGGCGTTGAGAGCCGGGTGGTAGGAGAGGCTCCGCAGGCCCTCCTCGTCACAGCGCAGGCAGCCGTCCCTCAACACGACCCAGTCCGGCGAGCCTGGCGAGGCCGCCGCCGCCGCCGCCGCCATCTTCCTACGATCTGCGCTTCCTGCCTTCCCTCCTCTCGCTGTAGTTGTTCCGTGGATGCGACTCGACGAGAAAAGGTTGGGCTGAATCCTGAAGTACCGCTGCGCTTCCACTGCGGGCTCGAAACCACCTCCTGATCACGCAGGGCCAGCGATTCACCATCAGCGGAGCGGAAACCAGCGGCTCCTTCTGCTCACACTATCGGCAGGAAAACGGAACTGGCGTAGTAGCTGCCGGCGGACAGACCTCCGGACCGACAGGGGGCGCCGGACGGCAAGTCTGACACGTTCAAAAAAGACAAGTCAGGTATCATGCTCGTAATTATCAGATGACTCTACAAAATACAGTTCCATGAGATCCTGAACTGTACTAATGTCAAAACGGTAAAAACATAGAAAATAAGGCGGGAAAAAACTCACCTGTTTTTGAAACGAGATGTACTCCTCGTTATAACGCGTCACTCGTGATGTGTCTCATCATAACGAGATGATTGTCTTGTTTGGGTGTGAACGAGCGGAAGGTGTTTGGTGGCGTCGCGTAAGTCCGTCTCCAAGGCGACGCGGACTCCTGGGAAAACTCGCGGGAAACCGGTCGCAATGATCTGTCTGAACTAGCTTACAACACGTTTTCTATGATTTTCTACACATTTTTAGAGCTAAATAACTGGAATCTCCACACATGTCCAGCAGAGATGTGTAATTTAGCTTGAAAACAGAAGAAACCTGTGAAGGAAACAAAGCAATGGCTGATCGAACTGAGCATGTGCTGTATTGTATTTGTAACTATGTGAGATGACTGATTATAATTATTTGTCCCTTTAGCTCTTTTTTATTTGTATTATTATTATTATTATTATTATTATTATTATTATTATTATTATTATTATTATTATTATATTAGTATAGATTGTTACAGACATACTAACGTTTTCCACCATCTATGTGGATATTTATCTAGATATTAAACAGAGAAGATGGGGTTAAGGTTAAAGGTGAGAAGTTATCATAATTCTTAGGGCTCACAGGCTTTCAGTCACTTTACACAAAACGATTAATGATGGCTTGAACTCAGAAACTATATTTACTACTTTATTAGCAGGGACCAATTTTACATTTGTTTAATTCAGGGGTGGGCAAACTACGGCCCGGGGGCCACATGCGGCCCGTTAAAAGTTTTAATCCGGCCCACCGAAATTGTAAAAAATTAAATGAAAGTCAGATTTTTTTTTTTATGTAAATCCGGTTAATCCGTTATGAAGGGTTATTTAATTTTTTTAAGCAACACATTATAAAAAATAAATGTTAAAAATATACTATGGAATCAAAAAATTTCAAACTTAAATTTCTAAGAAACAAACAATTGCCACGCAACATTTTTTCCGCTTCAGATTCTTTCTTCCATTTTTTTTTTTTTTTTTTGAACTTTGGTACATGCTTCACTTAGGGGCGGCCCTTACTCTGATTGGCTGGTGAGAATGTGATTGACAGCCACTTGACCAGGAAGCCCGGTCTGGCCCCTTTGTCAAATGTTAGAACCCAATGTGGCCCGCAAATTAAAAAGTTTGCCCACCCCTGGTTTAATTCATCCAGCCTGAATATATATATGAGGCAGAAAGCGATCGCTATACATTAAAAAGACCCCACAAAAGAGCTTAGTGTCAATAGCTTTTATTCTGCTTTACGACGTATGAATATACTAACAGTTTCCAGGACTTTAAACCCATATAGTAACACATGTGCGCAGTGAACACATCACCAGGTAGAAAGTTGCTTAGAGTCAAATAGTGAAAATGAAAATGCGTTTCCTTTTTGGCTACATTTACTTAAATAAAAGACGACACATTTTCGTCAAACAGCAACGTCAAGGCACCCAAACCCGGCAGACATCTTGAGTTTATCTGATGCCATCTGCCAGCTTTTCTTTGCTTTAGGAATCCCAAATTAAGAAGTGTTATAGAGGACCAATAAAATTGTATAAAATTACAGTTTGCTTGTTTATTACAATGTCAAAGGATTTCCTATTATTTTTTTTTAAACTGTGTAAGTTCATGGTTTCATCCGATAGATGACAGCTTCTACCGTAAAAGATGCTGCCTTTTATCCTGGAAAAGAAAAATAAATGGAAGCATTCAAACACCAATATCCATACAACTGATTCCCTCAGAGTAGATTAGAAACCGGGTAAAACAAAATAAAATTAAAAAAAAAAAACGACAGAAAAAGCAAACTCCTTTTCGGTCTTCTGACCCTTGCTGCGTTCCATTGCACAGTTCTTTTTGTCAAAGTCCAAGCCACATCTCAATCAAAGCCTGTGGTCAACTCAGACTCCAGTATACAGAGACAGGAAATATATATACAAAAGAAAGATGGGATAGATCAGGAGCGGTTTCTTCGTTTTGAATTCATCCCCCACAAGTAAAGAAGCGGCGCTGTAGGCAGCCCAAAATACTCCAAAGAGCTAGAAAAAGACAATAAATACATGATTAAACATTTTCAAGACTCAAATTTCAAGTTTAACTGCACGTTTCCCACCTTTATAAGTGTCGAGACAATGTCGAAGCCCCCAATAACCAGGAGAAGTGGAGCTATTACAATAAGAGGAAGCAGAGAATATCCAATAACTCCAAGCACTTGGCCGTAAGAAACCTAGTAGAAAAATAACAAAGAAGAAAAACGCTTGAATAATTTGCGGAAAAGTTAGGACTAAGACAAACAAGAAAAATAAGACAAACCTCTCCACCCAGAACTCTTGCGAGAAGGAAAATCGTCAGAGATCCAAAAATCCAGATTGTGATAATCCAAGAAACAACCTGATGGTTTCAAAAAGTACATCAGATAAATGATCAATCATCAGGGCATATGCTGCTTTTTTGTAAAAAGAAAAATAAACTCAGATCTCTGTGATTTCCTGAAGACTCTGAATTCAAGAAAGAACAGAAATTCAAATTTGTGGTGTGTGAGTATTTAAATGTCTTTAACTTCGGCGTTGAAGTCGATTGGCCCAGATGTTGGAGTTGGCTCCACCCAATTAATTCACATTTAAATAAAATGTCATGTATTTTAATTAAAACTAATATAAATGGCAAAGTAGGCTGTAATGTATTGGTGATTAACAAACACAACAACACAAAACAACTCCTGGAGAAAACATCTGCAGTGGCTGACCGAATAGAGCTAGCTTGTGTTGCTAATGCTATAGTTACAAAATGTTTCTTTTTCGCATGTTGCTATAGTTACAAAATGTTTCGTCGCATTTGTCCCAAAAAGTGCATAAAAAAAGTGCATAAAGTTCAGACCAATGCCTACATACAGTACATATATACTGTATACAGACATATACAGTATAATAATAAACTATACACAATGGTACGAATATCCTAGATTACAAAAATCCCGAGTAACAAACTGCATTGGCACGAAAATGTCGTCCCGAGTTCCGAAATACTTTTGCTACACAAAAGGAGCGCGTCTTTATCTTAGCGCTAGCATGCATTGAGATGAGAGTCTGGACGTATACAAAACTTAAAAACAAAAAATAGAAAAACTTTCGCCAGACAAAACAGCTCTCGTCACAAATTAATTTTACAAGTCGGGGTAACACTAAATAAGCCCATTAAACTTCTACTGCAGATTATTCATCAATGTGTTTTTAAATACATCCCGACATATAGAATTACACAGATAGATTAAAATGAGACCTCACTCACCCTAAACTGTCCATAGATGGAGATCATAGAAAAGAGCAAGACAACGGCCAGCGGCCCCCAGAAGTCTGGATTGTCCCGGACCACCTGTCTGTTAAAGCCCAGTGAGGGCATGGGCATCAACACGCATCTGATCTTGTAGTATATGTCCTTCAAATCGATGTCCAACTCCTCCCTGCACAAACAGCGACAAAAACGTGTTTCTGTTTGTCCGAAGCGCATGATTGAATCCATGTTTACAATATGTTCATCACACCAACAGACATCAACGACCAACTCACAGGAGCGGTTTAAAATCCTCTTGATCTTCTTCCTCCACCTCCAGCAGCCAGCCGTAGCCCCTCTGCCTCAGGAAGGTGGTGGCATAGGCGTCCTTGCCGGAATCAGGGCCCATATTCAGAGCGATGTCCGGGGCGTCGATGGTACCACTGAGTTCTGAAGAGAAGAGGATTCCATATGAGCATCTTAACGCAATTTGAACACAATACATATGTACTCGAGTAAATGAGTCTTTTTGGATACTTTGTACTTGTACTTTGTACTTTACAGTCTACTCGATTACAAGACTAATTTGTGATGAGAATCTTACTCCACTACATTTGAATTTGAATACATATGAGGACACTTACCGTTAACCTGTTACATTGTGATTATGCACGACAAGTCGCCTTACAAATACTCATTATTATTATCAACCGCGGTTAATTTCTTGAGCGGAAGAGGCGAATCTCCATCTGCGGGATTCTGAAGGTACTGAATGATATAACTGAGCAATGCTGCGCTTATTCAGTGTTTTGTGCTATTTTCACAAATTTGACTGACTTTTTGATCTTTTTTGTCTATTTTGTTTTGCCACTTTGAAAAACTGAGGTGTAAAATGTCATTTCTATATTAGAAACAAAACCTCATAAACAAAGAGTTTGCTGTTGTTCTTAATCTTAATCTTAATCAAGCCTAAATTCGAACGAGATACTTACATTATTTTAAAATTGGATACGTTTACTCAAGCCTTCTTGGAACATGTAACGGTGTAATGTTTACAGTCAGGTATTCGTACTTTTACTCAAGTATGGTTTTCAGCTACTCTCTGCTTGTAAATCATTGACACGTCCGGACCGCGCGCGTGCAATGTGTCGGAGTACAATACTTAAATACGGCGTGTCTTAATGTTCGGAATTGTTTACACGCAGCAGTTTGGACACACTGGGGCCTGTTACTGTACCTTCAGCGTCCGTCGTGGAGACGAAAGTAAAATCTCCGTTGGTGGGTGATAACTGCATGGCTGACGGGGAAAACAGCTCAGGCTTCGGTTAGAATCTCACACACCGCCGCCGAAGGCACAACTTCACACCATTGCCACGTTTGCCGAATCCCACCGTTGCGCCTTTGGAAAGATCGCAGGCTCAAAACAGACATGGAAGCAGGAAGTGCAGAAAAAATACAGGACGACACGTCAAATCCTGCTGCGGACCGGAAAACAGAGTCACGCACGCGCTCCACCCAGCGTCAGACGCGGGCTCGCGCGTGACGTCAGCGCTCTCAAATAAATGTTTGTTCCGCGACAATGACACTAGTTATGTATAACGCAATCTCAAACTGTTGGTTTCAGGTTTTTCTTCGCTTAGAAAATATTTTATGTAAGAAAAACCCTCACGTTTGTGTGTGTTTACTTGTGTGGTTGGGTGGGGCAGCAGGCGAATAAAAGTAATGCTTGTATTAATTGTTTAAAATGAATAAATATACTTAACACTTAATTTCCATGTCCGCATTTTATTGTTGTTCTGTCTATTATTACCGACTGTAGATGATTATTGTAAACAACCACGTGACTTGATAAACCCTCTGTGGCCCCGCCTTTTCTTCTTTGCTGCTCTGTGATTGGCTGGCTTCATCACGCTCACCGAAATAGCGCCTCGTGTCATTTGACGTCACGTTTTGCCGCTAAACTCGAACGTTGAAGCTAAAGCGTCCAAGACGAAATCTTTCGGTAAACATTGATTATACACATTTAACACTCGACGTATTTTACTTACGACGTATTACGCGTGTCACAGATAATTTCAGCTTTGTTTTGTTTTATAAAGTCTAGTCGTTGTACGCGCGTTGAGCGTTTGTTTTGATTTCGAGGGAATTGGCGGGTAAATAATTGAATGTTAATCGTTCGTCTGCTTTCTCTGTTGCTTTTCTCGTGTGCTCTGGGTAATTGTGTACACTTTTACACGGCTCGAATTTTCACCGGGGCAGTGTTTTTTTTATCATTTAATAAGAATACATACGATTGGAACGACAAACATCGACGATACGTGTCAATATAGACCGCAAAGATGGGAATTCAAGGTCTTCTACAATTCATCAAAGACGCCTCAGAGCCGGTGAATGTGAAGAAGTACAAGGGCCAGACTGTTGCGGTGGACACGTACTGCTGGCTCCACAAAGGAGCGTTTTCATGTGCAGAAAAGCTCGCAAAAGGAGAACCCACGGATCAGTACGTCATCACCTTAACGCGTAAGATTACGTCACACGTGTGTTTCTCTCATCCATTCCGTTTTCTCCTTCCTGCAGGTATGTGTCTTTCTGTCTGAAGTTTGTGGACATGTTGCTGTCTTTCGGTGTCAAGCCTATTTTGGTGTTTGATGGCCGCAACTTGCCGTCCAAACAGGAAGTTGAGAAATCCAGAAGAGAGTATGTGTTGAATTAGTTTAGATTTGTATTTCACATTTATATAAGTTTATTCTTACATGTATTTGTTTATTCTAATAGGCGTAGACAAGCAAACCTGCAGAAAGGGAAGCAGCTTCTCCGAGAAGGGAAGTTATCAGAAGCCAGAGACTGTTTTACCCGCAGTGTTAATGTCACTCCATCTATGGCGCATGACGTCATCAAGGTGAGAACATTTGTCTCATTTTAACTCCCAATTATGGCCTAGTGAAAGAGAGCTGGATTTGTGAGCGATAGGTTGCAGTAGAGCTCAAGTCAAATCAAAATGTATTTCTATAGCACATTTAAAAACCACCAGGGTGGACCAAAGTGCTTCACATGAAGGCAGACAGAGGAGAGGT
>MU204318.1:3122786-3152592 GCA_017309775.1 Paedocypris sp. Pulau Singkep | reverse complement strand
CAGAGGAGAGGTGATATGTAAAAATAAAGCAATTAAGAGATAAGTAAAACGTATTGATTAATGATTAAATATTAAAAGTACTTTTTATTGAACTAATATAAAACTGAGTAAAATTATCTGCACAAGGGGGAACAAGACCTATTTTCTTGAAACTAAGCTAGTTATTTTATCCTGCCTGAAAAAAAAAATAACTAAATTGATTGTGTAATTTCAAGATCTTTGTCTTGTCAAGAATTCATTTTTTGCTGTGTGAACGCTGGATTAAGACACGAAAGGGGTAGAATCAAGACCGCGATCTTTTAACGATTAATCGTGCAGCTCTAGGTTGCAGGTTCAAGTCCCAGACTGGCACCTGAAGTGTCATTGAGCTTTGTTTTTGAAAAATATAACACGACTGTATTATATTTTCAACGCTTTAGGCTGCCAGAACACGTGGAGTTGACTGTGTGGTTGCCCCGTATGAAGCTGATGCCCAGTTAGCTTTTCTGAACAAATCTGGAATCGCTCAGGCAGTGATCACGGAGGATTCAGACCTGCTGGCCTTCGGGTGCAAAAAGGTGGGATGGAATTCTGTACGTTTGTGTGAGACGTGTGGATGTCTAGACGGATCTGTTCTGTTGCAGGTGATTTTAAAGATGGATAAGCAGGGTAATGGCCTGGAGATCGATCAGTGTCATCTAGGCCGCTGTAAGTCTCTGGGTAACGTCTTCACGGAGGAGAAGTTTCGCTACATGTGCATCCTCTCTGGCTGTGACTACTTGCCCTCTCTGTACGGGATCGGTCTGGGAAAGGCCTGCAAGCTCATCAGAATGGCGAACAATCCCGATATCCTGAAGGTGATTCATTACGATGGCCATTATTATATGTGTCGTGTATTTACACTCGAGGTTTTAAAATCTCGTCCTTCAGGTGATAAAAAAGATGGGTCAGTATCTGAAGATGGACATCTCCGTGCCCGACGACTACATTGACGGCTTCACTAAAGCAAACAACACGTTTCTGTACCAGCTCGTCTTCGACCCCTTGAGAAGGAAGGTGGTTCCTTTGAACCCGTACCCGGACCACATTGACACGGCTTGTCTCAGCTACGCTGGAACGTATCCTACAATCGCAATCCTTAGAATATGGCTTAAGATTCTAAGATTCTCTTCTACTTCTGAGTTCCTCTTTTATTTTTTTCTTGTATTATTTTATTTCATTACTTTTTTCTCACATCTGATTTTTGGATCATCGCTCATCTTCCAATGTCTTATCATTTTCAACAGCTTCTCATCTTTATCCACTGATATTCCATCAGCTCTCATATCTATCATACTTTTTTAGTCAGAGCTGTTTAAGTTCGGCTCAATTTTTAACCGTCTCTACTATCAGAGCCGTTTTATCAACTTTTTTTTAATCGCTCTGGTTGTTTCCTTGTTTCTACTAATGTCAACTTTTACCTTTCATAAGCATTTTCAAACATTTTAAAAACTTAAGACAATTGTTCGTATTTTAGGACACATGCTTAGCATTGTGTAGGACAAACGGTTTAGTACTACATCACGTCACAAAAAAAAATCAATTAATAAACTCAACCGGAACAAAAAGTCTTTAATAGACCAAATCTAAATGCAAAAATGACTTAACTGTTGGAATCTAGTAATGTCGGAGATGAGAAAGGTCTTGAAATGGCTCTCGGCAATCTAGATATCAACACAATGCAAAGAATAGATGATTTCAACCCTGATGCCCCTCCCACTCAGGTAACCGGCCAATCATCAATGGTGGTATTCTGGAATATGTAGTTTGCTCAACATTGGTTTGATGAATGCGTTCTCTTCCTCAGACCCCTAAAGCCCCTCGCAGTAGTAGCTGGAATGATAAGCGGGAGCGCAATGGCTCACTGCACAAAAGTATTTGGAGCCGAAACTATGAACCAGGCAGCCAATCACAACAAGTCGACACCCCCAAAAGACCCCCGCCCACCCGGGGCAAAGAAATGATCGTCAATGTGCAGAACCTAAAACTTCCTCAAAGAGATCAGCAGGTGAAAAGACCCCGAGATGGTAAGAATGTTTAGGTGGATGTGAGAGAACAAAAACCTTTATAAAGCCGTAATAACAGTTGTTTTTGTTCAGATTCGAGCATCTCTGTGGACGATCTCCTAGGGCAATACTCGGCTACCGTGAAGAGACCCCGTCCTGAAGCTTCTGGATCACCAGAACACACTTCAGACGGCGCTGTGTGTCAGGAGAGAACGGGACGGTCCCGCCCTCGAAATCGTTTTGCCACTCTGCTGCAATGGAGAAACCAATCAGAAGAGGGCGCCGGAGAGCAGGGCACATGCAGCAGGTACTTAACATGTTTAATTCTCACATTAAGGTTTTAGTTGAAATTTAAATTAGTTGTTAATTTTAAACGATGCATATTCTTAATTGATTCTTAATCTGCACAATTAGTCTTGAGTCGCTTTTTTGTATTTTGTTCATTTTATTGTGTTTTCTATCATTTTTTCATCTTTGTAATTTTTTTAAATCTTAAAAAAAAAATTTATTTTGGATTTTATTTTATTTTTTATCTCTTTTTTTTTATTGTATCTCTTTCTCGCATACACCCCCCACCCCATGTTTAAATGCTACTATTATACCATGCTGTGGGACTATTAAAGGCTTTTTCAATTCAATTAATACCAAGTATAATGTGTAAATTATTATTATATTATTATTTTGTGTTTATTTTTTTATTTATATGACAATTATGTCATTATAGCCTAAAATTGCTCACAGTTTTATTTGTGCATTTTGTTAGTAGTATTTCTTTTTTTATATCAAAATATTAATACAATCAGTTATACAATTAAGTAGATTAACCCTATTAATCTAGAATAGATTTGTTAAATAAATTGAATGCATTATTATTCATATATGTCACAAGTGGGGGGGATTAACAGTGACAGAAACTGGAATATTTCTGAGATTGTATGTATATCTACTTTGATTTGTCTCGTTACTAATGTTGAATCCATTCATCAGGTTCTTCCACCATTCTGAACTGAATACGGAACCGACGGACGAAATCACACCAACACAGGAATCTCTCCGGTCTTCAGAGTCTGTGGACGCACCGGAAAACCAGGCGGACGAGGCTGATCACGACTCTAGCACAACGGCATTAACCTCGCACTCGTCCCCACCGGCTAGTCTGGGACTGGGGCTCTTTAAATGGTCAGATCATAGCAAAGAACTCAAAAGCACTAGCTCAAACCCGTCCACCATCAGCTCAGAGAGACACCGGTCTTCATCAACGCCGTTGGGAATGTCGGTTCTTCAAGAGTTCCAGAGGAAAACAGAAAGCTTCTCCAGGAGAGGATCTCTGTCATCTTCTCCTGAGGAATCCACCGAGTCTCCTGCATCTCAGGACAGTCAACGTTTTTCTCAGTCCAGCAGCGCCTCTACTGGTACGGAGCAGATGTTTGCTAGCTGCTCGCCCACTGAAGAAACTCCTGGTGCGGTGAGGAAAACGGCTTCATTCAATATTATTAAGGATATTTATTTGCAGAAATTAAAAAAATTGTGTTTTTTTATGGCTGTCCAATGATTTTTTTTTTTACTAATTAGTCGCACGTCCCTAACCAAATTAATCATGATTAATCGCAATTAAATGACTGAAGCTTGTGATTAAGCTTATTGAGGTGTAATATGTAAATTAATGTAAACTCAACACTAAATAATCACTCGTTTAAACACTAATATAATTTAGTAGGCTTTTTCCTTCAATTTACACCAGACTCACTGTACATTTATCGCGTTATTCCTTTCTTACATTTATTGAGGATTGCGCTGTACTCTCAAAACACGTAAAACAGCGCTTCAGATGCTTTGACAGAAAAGAAGAATTAGACTGACTAAGAGCGGCGGCTTTTTGAACAGAGATTTTGGTCAGACCGAGAAAACTCACAAGCAAGATATCTGCAGTTGAAAAGGAACTGCATCAACACGTTGATAATACTAATTAACGCGATCACATACGTTAACATTTTGAGTTATAATATATAAATATATGTAATATATTAATATATAAATGTCTATAAACGTCAGGGACATAATGCAGTGCATGAACTGATAATCTATACACATTTACAGTTTTTTTTGTATAAATATGAATATTCTTTACTTTTGCTGAGCGTTCCTTTCTGTGCTAATATCAATGTTGTATCCATTTTGTTGAAATCCCACTTTAGGAGAAGGATGGGGATTCAGAAGGTTCCGGAAGTCCTATGAATTCTCCTCCAGACAAGCCGAAGCCTGCACTGAATAGAACAAAGGCAGGTTCACGTGGGCATCACCCATAAACCACAATCCCGATTCCATGACACTAATTATAAAACACAGATATCATTTTTGAACCGTTTTTGTATTTATTAATACTATTTCCACCATGCCATTCACGTGGATTCTGTGGTCTAGGTTTCTGGATTGTCCAGGAAACAACCGTGTGCTCCAGGTAAAGGTGGAAAGATTGAGAGCACGGTGCGAGCCCGGCCCAGCGGTTTAAAAAAGAAACCCAGCGGGAAGAAAAACGCCATCAACAACGAGAACCATCCTGGTCTGCAGGCCACCATCAGCGGACTCTGGGGAGCCTTCAGCTTCAAGAAGTAAGGAACATCCCAACATTTCCTGTAAGAATGTTCATTTCACTTTCAAAAATGAACACTTTACATTTTTTTTTAAACAAGATTAGTTTTAGTCTGCTGCCAGATGTTTTAACCAGGGCTCTCAATGAAACAAAAAAAAACTATATTTGCATTACGTATTTACAGTATATTCATATGTATTGATTACAATTGTGTATTATTTTAGTTACTGTTACTGACTGTTGTAACAATGTCAATTTCTCATTTGTGGGACAAAACGTTTTTTTTTTCTATCCATTTTTATAATAATTCTAATTTCAGATTTTTAAAAATATCTCAATTCAGATTAGGATCCTAATCTAAACCAAAGAAAGGTTAAGCTTGAGAGTTGGAACTGAGCTAAATAGTGTTTAAAAAAGGCTTTTTTGCTAACTGGACTTGTTTTTCATAGACAGTTGAAATTTTATCTATGGTACTGTACTTGTACTAAAGGTACCAAATTGTGTACGCAAGTCAAAAATTCAGGCAGATTGTGTACGTGCTAAGAGTTGTTTCAATCTTTCTTGTGTCTTTTTCAGTGATAATTGTATAAACAAAAATGAATCAAATCACCAAACCCACAAATAGACATATATAATGATTTAACACCTTTAAAGTCAATCTATGTTTAATACAACATTATTAGATATTATTTATCTATCATCTATACAGAACAACTATTCATACCTATATAAACAACCAAGGAGGGTCATGAAAGTAAAACCACTGGAAATATCTGCTTATATAACACCGGTTACAAAACCAAATTCCCAAAGAAATTAAAGATATTATAAAAATGAAAGATTGGACGTATGTGCTCCTGCTCCTCATTTTTGTAAGTGGTTTGGAGCAAATCACCTGCCACTGTAAACCAAAAACCAATGGAGTAAACTGGTGAGCAGTGGTTATAATGCAGTACCAGCGCTGGCCAGCGGGGGCAGCACAGCACACACAGTGGATTTTTGCACAGCTTCTGAGTTGTTTTCGGATTGGAAGAAGAGAAAGTGATTGCTTAAGTAAAGCGAGAGTGATTGTAATTTACAGAAGGGTGTTCACCTCACAGAAAGCAAACACAATGGCATTATTAACGCCCGTGTGGTTCCCACACAATCAGCATATCAGCTGAGACTGTCACTGGAACTACAGGAAGCCTCGGGTTTCCTTTGACTTGAATATGTTTTTATATGTTAATTTCAGGGACAATCCAAAACTAGGGGCCTGTAAGAAAGCGGAACCCATGTCTCCGGTGAAGGAGAACGTGAAGACGGAAAACTCGGATTAATTTCGGAACGCACCCGCTTTTAAACATACTGTGTATGTTTACCTGTTTGTAATAAATCCAATAAAGACTTTTATTATAAACGTCCGGCCTGTTTGTTTGTTTTCTAGCAATGCCACGTGAGCTTAGCTTAAGCAGGTATGTTGTTTGTAAGTGAGCAAATGACTGGGAAAGACGTGACGCGAACCTTCCCGGCCTGTGAAATCCTCCATGACGCTTGTTATCAGATCAGTTTCACATAAACGCGTCTGATCAACCATCCCGCGCCTCTGGCTCCTGCTTCTGAGTGACACTCTCATGCCTCAGAAAGCTCTAATTGGCAGTGGTGTGAAGTACTTGAGTAAATGAACAGTCACTTGAGTATTTTTGGCTACTTTGTACTTGTACTCAGTATCAAAAATATTATAACTTTTACTCTCTACTTGACTACATTAGTGATTGTGTATCTGTACTCTTTACTCCACTATATGTGAATGGACACTTACTCGTTACACTGTGATTGTGCACGATAAGTCGACATCTTTTTTCTACCGCGGTAAATTTCTTGGGCGGACGAGGTGATATCGCCATCTGCAGGATGCTGAAGGTACTGGATGCTATTTATCAGCTGAATACCGTGAATAAGCACTTTTTTGCTCATTTGAGTTTAACTGAGACTGACTTTTTGTTCTTGTTTTGAACAAAATCTAATTTGTTCTGCCCTTTTGGAACATTGAGGTGTTAAATTTCATTTCTATATTTTTAGGAAGCAAACTCACGTGGACAAGTTGTGGTCGTCGATTGTGGCTGGACCGTTTATTCTCACTAAAATATGGACGCATTAAAACTGATTGTCTGTAAAATAATAGAAATGCATGACAATAAAGAAATATTCAATCCAGGATTTAACAAAACCATGTGCTCCAAAATACGCAAAGATCTACAAGTTTTCCTTAGAAACAACGCTACAAACGAAATCACATTTTTAAAAAACAAACATAACTTTACCTCTGGTAAAGAAAATCAATAATTAAACTTGATGCACTATGACAAACATGGCCGCAATAAAACTGATACGTGTCCCAAATACAGCAAGTCAAAAGGCTCATACTCCATGAAAAACACAAAATAATCAACACAATGTCTCCCCATTTGGTCTTTTTTAAGCATAAATTCAGTACTAGAGTAAATTACTTCTTAGTTTATAATGTAATACTGTAATACTTTAAAATAGGTTTATTGTACAATAATTAGTTCTTTTGAAATGGGATACTTTTTGACTTACTCAAGTCTTCGGAATTGATGACTTGTCATTTTTACAGTAAGGTATTCGTACTTTTACTCAAGTATTGTTTACAGGTACAGTTTGCACCTCTGCTCATCGGAGAATTAAAGTCACGTGTGTGTACAAAATGTCCCGACATGTAAACCCAAAGCCGCCTTCTGAAACTATTACCCAGAATTCCAGACTCAGATTTAATAATGATTCATTCACTTGTCTTGTACAAGAAGCTCTTGCCAATCCAAACCAAAAAAATAAAATAATATCAGATGCAACAATTCAGTTTATGCAATTGTGTTTAAAATATATATTTAATAAATGGAAAAATGAATCTTGCTCTGTATTTTGACCTTTAGAGCGTTGAGCGGCTGCAGCCTTTCCTCTGTCCAGTTCTTCGAGTGTTAAAACAAGGGCTTGATTCAAGGACCTTCTTTGTCTTTCCCTGTGCAGTGGCTTTGAGTTACAAATTCCTCCTTGAGAATGTGGAACGGTGGCATTTTTCTCGAATGATCTCGACTCATTCCGAGCCACACCTTTCTTTACATATGCGTCGGCTAGTTTCTACCACTAACTGGACACACGTGTGGCCTGAAACCTGCTGTCCGGAAGGGCCTGGACTTTGAGAATTGCATGAATTGGATGGTTTGTTTTACATTCGTGATGCCTTTAAAATGACAAATAATTATGAAAAAATAAATAAAAGATTAATAAATGTGTTTGTACAGTTTATTTTATTCCGTCATATATAGCATATACGTACAAATTTACTATTTAAAAAAAATTTCTAATTCTAGTTTTATTCTGCACATACATATTATACATGGTACAACATGTAGTGAAATGCGTTTTTGATCGTTCCAGCATTTAAACATGGGGATGGGGAAAACAACCAAGTGTGCAAAGGGAAATACAATAAAATGAAGATTAAAAATAGAAATACGATAAAAGACAGTAGATATAAAGATAAATATGAAATATTAATAAAAATACAATATTTTCCAGATAAAAATACAATCAATTAGAACAACAATTATTAGAACAATAAGTATTTCAGTTAAATATATATAAAAAAAAAAGATGGAAGGGAAATTTGAAATCTGTTTAAAACTTGTTTACGTAAGCATGATAAATTAAACGTTAGAAAATATATCTCTTTGAGAAAGAGTGAGAATCCCAAATCAGAACACGTGATATTGCATGAACTGTGAAAAATAATACTAAAATAATTTACTTAATACAAATTTTATAAAAACAAAACCCCAAAATGAGCAGATTAGGGCTCTTATCGGCTCAATTAGGGTTTTTATGGCAGCCACACATCCCAGGAAAAGCTGGGACAGGTAGTTGTGAGAGGTGGGAGAAGTTAAAACTATTTAAAACTACTTTATAGGACCAAATTGCTACTTATTAAGTCAAGTGGATGGGTAGAAAAAGATTGTCAAGTCAGGATGAGGAGAGGCTAATCACTAATTCCCACAATGCCACTGCGAAGTCGTATCAGAACAGAGTTTCTCCTCAGCAAAGTCATTCGAAGCTCATCCAACCATGTGGAGAATCTGGAACCATTCAAGGTCAAGACTATACTGGACGCCCATGACCTTCAGGCCCTTATACTTCACTACATCACATACAGGAATCCTACTGTAATTTACAGTATAGGCTCAGCTAAACATTGTCCGTCAACACAATTACTGTCGCCAGCTAAACTCTGTAGGGCAGACCTGGGCAAACTACAAACATTAAACGTTTTAATCCGGCACGGCAAACTTGTAAAATTTAAATGAAAGTCGGATATTTTGTTTCCAACGTAAATCCGATTATTCCTTTATTAAGGTTTACATTATTTTCTATATGAACACATTTTAAAAAGCAGAACCATATACACAAAATGTAGAATTTTACAATTTTTTTTTACTGTAAGAATTGTACTAATTTTGCGTTCGTGAACCAAGGTACCATACCTTACCAAGGTATCAAGGTACTCCATATCCCAAAATGTGTATTTTTCTCCAGCCTCGTCCGGCCAGATTGTCAAATGTTAAATTTTAATAGAGTTGATTCTTAGGTTGATAAAACCAGGGTTGAAACGTCCAGGGTCGAAACCCCCTAGATTCCGCTACAGATCTAAGGAGCCACATCTAAAATGATATCTCATATATCTAAGCCATATCTAATTTAGAAGTGCAGGCTCTGGGCCAAGGCTTGTTTAAAATGGACTGTGTGTAACTGTTCTGTGGTCTGATGAATCACAATTCGAAGTTCTTTTTTACAAAAACCGGGACTGAATGTCATCAGGGCTGAAGAGGACAAGAGCAGAATACGTTGTTATCGGCGCTCAGTTCACAAGCCATGCATTTGATTGTGTGTGTGTGTGTGTGTGTGTGTGTGTCCACTGTCTAAATTGTTGAAGTCGCTCTCGTGGAATCCAAAATGAGGCAAATTTTGGCTTGACGTTTCAAGACTTTCCAAATTTGACATGAATACAAAATACAATTTCAAGAGATCTGTGCATCCTTGTACTTCTTTTTTATCTTTTTCTGGCTTTGGTGTAGATATGCAAACACACACGCATTCCAATGCATTGCTTAATGCAAACACACGGTTGGAAACTCCTTTTAAGGTAAAAAAAATAAAACCTTATGTTTGTTTACGTCCACATGTATGAATAAGATCCTAAGCAAAATTGAAAAGAACCTACTAAATTCTATACTCTCGCATTCTGTACATAGTCAAATAGTGTATAGTTGTACAATGGAAAAACTCCTTTTAATGTAAAAAAATAAATAAATAGAACTTTACGTTTGTTTGTTTATTTGCATGTGTATGAATAAGATCCTAAGCAAAATTGAAAAGTACCTACTTAATCCATACTGTCGATTCGGTACATAGTCAAATTGTGTATTTTTGTATAGTCTGTGTTTTTATTGCATTAATTGCGGAGAGTATGAATGTAAGAATTTCATTGTACAGGGAATCTTGTACAGATGACAAAAAAGAACTTTGAACTAAAATTTCCTTAGACTGTTTATTTCTTATAGTTACAGTGGAATGTAATAATTCAATAGGGGATGATTGTTGTTTTATTGTATAATTATTTGGTTGGTTGAGTGGCGAGTAGATTCCTTAATGGGACGTGAGGTTAAACCAGTGATCACGAACCACTCTGGGAATTTTGATCGCATCTTGATTGTTATTGTTTCTTTAAACAAGGAGAGTTTGTAACAACCGGATCAATGGCATCCAAAACATTCAGTTCTGTGTGCAATGTTAAAAATGTGTTTTTCACCATTCTAACAACGAGTTGCTTAACTGCATTTTATAGAATCCCAGTGAATTTCTCCTTCGCGATTCTTTTTACTCATTTATCCGACGCCAGTGACATTACAAATTTGCGTTGAAATATTGCTGGGGATTGAACACACAACCTTGGTGTTGCAACCACAGCTCTGTTGGTCTTTTAGTCAATTCAATTTTTTTTTTTACAAATTTTTTTTCCTGACACAAAGGAGGAGGCAAGTTTCTACCTGATGGCCAGACTTAGAGAATTATCATGAAAGCTTCACCCTGAAGGCAGAAGAAGAAGAAGAGGCGCTCTTCCACGGGCTTGTCACGACAGCAGCATGAGTTCTGAGTAAATCTAAACACACAAGACGCTTTCTTCTCTCTAACACAGTTTGCTGAGCATCACACTCTGGCCGACAGGAGCTTTGTTGAGAAAAGAACGATGAAGGTCAAATGTAGGTGATAAGAACTGCTTTTTTCTGGACACAAGTTCTGTAGAATCAAATACATTTGGAAAGGTGACATAAATATATATAAATCAACAATAAAACAAATTTTTATATAGTATATATATATATATATATGCATGCATATATCTTAAAACAAAGGTTATTAAAAAAATTACTCTACAAAAACTCCACTGCGCACACGCGCATATACGAAACAAATAAATACGAAACAAATAAAAATAAAACTGTGATCTGGTCAGCATTTGTATGGTGTTTGGCGTAATATGGAATCAGTGCCAAAAATATAAAATGTTAATTTCGAATAAAAAAACTAACAAATTATTACATTTTTATTTATTTCTTGCTATTACGTTAGGTTTTTTATTTTTTGCTTGCAATTACGTTTGGTTTTTTATATTTTGCTTGCAATCTTCACATTTTTATTTGAAACATTTTTTTTCTCGCTTTGGATTTTTTGTTCATTTTCTTTTTTATATTTCTGGACCATCATTTCACGTGGAGGCGGCCCTTACTCTGATTGGCTGGTAAGAATGTGATTAACTCAGATGAATTCAGAGACACATCTGGGTCAGAGGTCATTTAGTACCTGAGTATTGAGAGCTAGTGTGTGTGTGTGTGTGTGTGTGTGTGTGTGTGTGTGTCTGACGCGAGAAAGAATTCTGCAAACACAACCATCTCTTGGATTTCTCTGTTCTGATTTTTTTTTACAGATTTGTCCCTGATTGCTAAAGTATAAGACATGTCACTTCATTTGACATTGATTGGTTTTCGGTTTAAAAGTTTACCAGTTGAATATTACCATTGATAACGCTTGAGGATTACCATCAAATATATAAATCCACTAATTAATAATAATAATGTGATTAGTATATGGTATTCATGAGTGAAAATACCATACGTACATGTAGACTTTTAAATCTATTTGAATTGTGCTTGTTCTTATTGTGGTTTCAGTGTGTGTGTGTGTGTGTGTGTGTGTGTGTGTGTTCCTGCCTTTTAGCATAAAATTGGGCCCAGAAAGCTAGTTTTTAGCACAAAGTGGGTCCCTGTTGTGTACTTGTGGAGTCTTTGTCTAGGACCCCACAACTTTGAAGGTCTTTTTGAGGGTCAAGATGTAGTTTTAAAGCAGAGGCCTTAAACACATTTTCACATTTTGTACCACGTATAATATGTATGTGACCAATGAAATTTGAATTTGAATTAGATTTGAGGCTATAACTGAGTTTTTGTTAAGGTTGGACTAAAGGAGGTACGGAAGAGGAATATTTTGCTGCTTTGAGTTACAGTGAGGAGAGAGAGAACGTATTGCTTTGCATGTACGTCAATGGTGGAACCCCATATTTTATATAAATGCAAGTGTGTGTGTGTGTGTGTGTGTGTGTGTATAATTCTGCAAACACATCCATCCCTTCAATTTCTCTATTCTGTTTTCGTACAGATTTGACTCTGATTCCTAAAGACATTTTCTGTTTATCGATTTTCCATTTAAGAATTTGCCATTTGAAGAAGCATTACCACTGAATATGTAAATCAACTCGTTAATATGAACACGAATAGTATACTGTATTCATGAGTGAAAACACTGTACATGTAGACGTCTTATATCTGTTTCAGTTGTGTTTGGCCGTACTGTAGTTTCAGTGTGTGTGTGTGTGTGTGTGTGTGTGTGTGTGTGTGTGTGGTTGGCAGGAAGTCGCGCTGGTGCTGTCGAACCTGTTTGGCGGCTCTTGTGCATTTCTTTGACTTAAAGTCCATGACAGAGGAATGACAGTCATACACACCTGGAGTTTAGAGGTGTCAACATCAGCAGCTACATGAGCAGCTCCAGGTAAGTGCGTCAATCTCAGGTTTCCTCTCCTACGCTGCTTTAATTAAACACAGCACTTGTTGATCAGACCATGTAAAGCGCGTGTGTGTGTGTGTGTGTGTGTGCGTGTGTGTGTGCGCGTGTGTGTGTAAAACCGTACGCAGTGATGTTAAATGACGGAATGTTCTTCAGATGCTCTTCTATACTTGTGCGTAGGTTTTGTGGGTGTGAGGAGATTATTTGGATGGAATTAATATGGATAATGAATAAATGGGAAATCTTGATGGCTTTCAAAATTGAAATATAAATAGTGGTGTTTAAAATGTGAAGACATTATTTCATGGAATAAAAATGAAATCTTGAAAGTAGCTTTAAAAAATAGTTAAAAACATTTTTTTAAAGGGATTAAAATGTACCGGAATGTGTACATATATGTGTATAATAATCTCTGTAAATGACTAAATGGAAAAATCCAATTTGGCCTGCGGTTTATTTACCGTGTAGGATATTTTATGACTTAGCCGATGGTTAAATTCATATTTAGGGTGTTAGGGTGGTGGCTTTTTAATGAACATTTTTTTTTTATTTTAAGTGCCAAAACATTGACAAACAATGCGACTGTGAAAGCTTATACGTGTTTCAAGCTCACAAAGGTGTTGGACTGGTTTTCTTCATTCTTCACAATCCAACCGTTCCAGAGTGTTGATTTGAACTCTATGCGTTAAAACTCCGTCAGAAGAATGTCAGTTTTGTGCTGGTCAAAGGAGACTATTGTCTACTGTCCAAAAAGCAGGACACATAATGCGGTAATTTGCACATATGCAAATGTTTTTTGCATATAGTATATATTTCATAGGTCACATCCATCTGATGCTCTAACTGTACGCAGGGCAGATCTGTATCCCAGTGATGAATCAGTGAATATAAAGTTAGTGACTATAAAGACTCAAGTTTGCCCAGGTTTTTCTTAGGTCAGGTATTTTTTCTGTGTGAAATGTTATGCTTTTTGTGGTTGTGTGGGTTTCTTCTGGGTCTCCAAAAACATGTTCTTGAGAAGTAGAGTCTGCTATATTGAAGCTGCGTATGTGTATGACTGTGTGTGTGTGTGTGTGTGTGTGTGTGTGTGCGTGTGTGTCTGTGTCCTGCTCTGTGATTGGTTGGCCACCATGATTTTTCATTTTTCTATCAAATAATAATAATTTCTTCGGTTTGAGCTCTATTTTGTTTTATAAAGAACTTTTAGACTTTTGCAGAATGTCTGAAATGAGCTAAACATGAACAAAACAGCAGAATAATTACAATATTTACACAATGACTTTGACTATAAGCAGTGAGCAAGCCATTAGGAAACAATGGATAGGAAAAGAAAAAGAAACTAACCAGACACAACTGAAGAAAAAAAATCAACCAGACACAACTGAATCTTTCACAAACAACAGAAAGTAACAGTCTCTTTTCATCGGGGTTATGTTACTAATGTACTACAATGTTACAATAATGTTATACCAATATAACTACTAAAACGTTGTTAGTCTTTAGTGTAAAGGTTAGCTTTAGACTAAAAGTTATACTAAACTTTAGTCTAAATGTTAAAAACTAAACTTTTTTTTTCCTTCAAAAAGTCAAAAAGAAACGAGGAAGTCTTGTTCAAGCTCAACACATGGAAGGCGTCGTGATGTCTGCTTTCCTTTTGAAAGCCGCGTGAATTTCTCTGTAGGACACACTTCTGCTGTGTCGTTCCAAGGAAGATTAAAATAAATGTTCTGTTGCATCAGTTCTTTTTTTTTTCCAGGAGTTTGACTCATTTTGAACACAAGGACTTTAAATGACAAACGTGACACGGTTTCTCTTGTTTTGGCAGATCTCGGGAGAACTGGATTTAATGACGTGTCCAGTTGGGTTTGACACAGTGAAACAAAATGGTTGGTATTCTTAATATAGTATATTTTTCTTGTAGCAGATATTTACAGGATTAATCAAACTAAGGACGAGTGGCTAATGGATTGTCTGGCTTCATTGTTTCCTTGATCAATGAAAATTAGTTTTTAAATTTTTTTTAAATGATTACAGACAAATTATATAATGGATGAAAGTCACCTTGCACATGTGCCAATGTGAAGACACTGTTATTTGTAATTTTTTAGAGCTTAGTGGAAACCAACGGGAAAGGACAGGTCGAGGTCACAGGAATTCCAAATCCAGCAATTGGTCTGAAAGAAGGTAAGGAACAAATTTGGATATTTCGCTTTCAAAAGTCAAAAATGGCCTTGAGACTAATTTACTGGAAAGATGCGAGACTCATTTATGAATTTTTTATAGATCCTGTGGTTACTGCGACTATTCACCTCGACCATCTTAGTAAAGACGAAGTGCAAAAATTGCTCAAAATCATCGAGCCTTATGACAAAAATGTTGAACTTAAGACAGCTAAAAGCCTACGAGCAGGACTGGTAAGAAGAACTTACTTGAGAAAATAGTCATAATTAAAATGAAATGCTCATAATTTACATATCTCCTCTTTAGTCCTTAGGAGATCTTCGAGCGCCAGGTGTTGAGATCAATGGCCCAGTTGGGTTAAATGTTCCGACCCTCAAGGGAGGCATAACAGCACCCACACTAAATGCACAAATGCCTCAGGTTGAACTTCAAGGTCCCACGTTAAATGGCAGTCAAAATCTCAAAATGTCTGCGCCAACAATTGAAGGAGTTGGTCTTGGTGGCAAAATGAAAGCACCTGATCTAAGTGTCTCCACCCCAAATATTTCTGTTAATACAGACGCTCCCGAAGTCAAAGCAAAAAAATTCAAGTTGCCAAACATCAACCTCCATGGTAAAAAACCAAAGGTTTCCGGTGATGTGAACATAGCTACTCCAAGCCCTGACTTCCAAACACCAAACCTGAATCTGTCATGCCCAAACATTAATGGCGAAATAACATCTCCTGATGGAGTCATCGCTCTTCCAAAATCTAACTTCTCTGGAGCAAATCTCGACATTGAATCTCCAAGCGCAAACGTCCAGGCTTCATCGGGCAAGTTTAAATTCCCAAAATTGAAGAAAAGATCAGCAAAGGTTAAAGTGCCAGATGTGGATAGTGATGCACAAATATCTGCATCTAGGCTTCAGCTTTCCGCTCCAAAGATTAATGGAGATGGAAATAATATTGATATCAACCTTCCAAAGACCAATATTCAAGCTCCGGACCTAAAGGCGGATGTTAATGTGAACCCTAACTCAAGCAAAATAAAGTGGCCAACATTTAAGAAAAACACAATGGAGAAAAAACTTAAAGCCAACGAGCTAGACATGTCAGTCAAGACTCCCGATTTGAGCCTCTCAGGACCAAAGATAGAAGGAAATGCCAACATTCCAGAGACAAAAATGACCTTACCAAAAGCAGAAATAAGAGCCCCAGATTTCAATTTACAAACATCTGATTTAGACATTTATCCACCAACTGCCAAAAGCAAGTTTTCCACTTTTAAATTGCCAAAGCCTAAATTGCACAAACCAAAGCTGAAGGGTCCTGATGTGAATGGAAAAATACAGACTCCGAATCTGGACCTATCTACTCCTGGTCTAGATGTGAATCTACCAAAAGCTGAACTGAACTGCCCAAGTGTAGATGTCAAGGCACCCAACTTGAATCTCTCTGCTCCAAAGATCAATGCTGACATCACTTCACCAGATCTAGACATCAAAGCTCCAGGAATTGATGTAAATGCACCAGATGTTGGTATAGATGCCCCATCTGCAAAATTTAAAAAGCCCAACATTAAACTGCCCAAGTTTGGTCTTTCAGGGCCAAAAGTTAAAAGTCCCGAACTAAATGCAGCAATACCAACACCTGACCTGGACCTTTCTACTCCTGGTCTAGATGTGAATCTACCAAAGGCTGAACTGAACTGTCCTAATGTAGATGTCAAAGCACCAAACCTGAATCTCTCTGCTCAGAAGATCAATGCTGACATCACTTCCCCAGATCTAGACATCAAAACCCCAGGAATTGATGTAAACGCACCAAATGTTGGTATAAATGCACCTTCTGCTAAAATAAAAAAGCCCAACATTAAATTGCCCAAGTTTAATCTCTCTGGGCCTAAAGTGAAAAGTCCTGAACTAAACACAGACATACAGACTCCGAACCTGGACCTCTCTACTCCTGGTCTAGATGTGAATCTACCAAAAGCTGAACTGAACTGCCCAAGTGTAGATGTCAAGGTACCCAACCTGAATGTCTCTGCTCCAAAGCTCAATACTGGCATCACTTCCCCAGATCTAGACATCAAAGCTCCAGGAATTGATGTGCAGGCACCAGATGTTAGTATTGATGCTCCTTCGGCAAAGATTAAAAAGCCTAATATTAAACTTCCAAAGATTAATTTCTCTGGACCTAAAGCTAAAAAGCCTAGTCTGAATGCTGGGATACAAGCACCTGACCTGGACCTATCTACTCCTGGTCTAGATGTGAATCTACCAAAAGCTGAACTGGACTGTCCAAGTGTAGATGTTAAGGCACCCAATTTGAATCTTTCTGCTCCAAAGATCAATGCTGACATCACTTCCCCAGATCTAGACATCAAAGCTCCAGGAATTGACGTAAACGCACCAAATGTTAGTTTAGATGCTCCATCTGCCAAGATTAAAAAGCCCCACATTAAACTGCCCAAGTTTAATCTCTCAGGGCCTAAAGTCAAAACTCCGGAACTAAATGCAGCAATACCGACTCCAAACCTGGACCTTTCTACTCCTGGTCTAGACGTGAATCTACCAAAAGCTGAACTGAACTTCCCAAGTGTAGATGTCAAGGCACCCAATCTGAATCTCGCTGCTCCAAAGATCAATGCTGACATCACTTCACCAGATCTAGACATCAAAGCCCCAGGAATTGATGTAAACACACCAGATGTTGGTATAGACGCTCCTTCTGTAAAGATTAAAAAGCCAAACATTAAATTGCCAAAGTTTGGTCTTTCAGGGCCAAAAGTCAAAAGTCCTGAACTAAATGCAGCACTACAGACACCCGACCTTGACCTCTCTACTCCTGGTCTAGATGTAAATCTACCAAAAGCTGAACTGGACTGTCCAAGTGTAGATGTCAAAGCACCAAACCTGAATCTCTCTGCTCCAAAGATCAATGCTGACATCACGTCCCCAGATCTAGACATTAAAGCTCCCGGAATTGATGTCAACGTACCAGATGTTGGTATAGATGCCCCATCTGCAAAATTTAAAAAGCCCAACATTAAACTGCCCAAGTTTGGTTTTTCAGGGCCAAAAGTCAAAAGTCCTGAACTAAATGCAGCACTACAGACACCCGACCTTGACCTCTCTACTCCTGGTCTAGATGTAAATCTACCAAAAGCTGAGCTGGACTGTCCAAGTGTAGATGTCAAAGCACCAAACCTGAATCTCTCTGCTCCAAAGATCAATGGTGACATCATGTCCCCAGATCTAGACATTAAAGCTCCAGGAATTGATGTCAACGCACCAGATGTTGGTATAGATGGCCCATCTGAAAAATTTAAAATGCCCAACATTAAACTGCCCAAGTTTGGTCTTTCAGGGCCAAAAGTCAAAAGTCCTGAACTAAACGCAGCACTACAGACACCAGATCTAGACCTATCTACTCCTGACTTAAATGTCGCTCTACCAAAAGCTAAACTGGACTGTCCAAGTGTAGATGTCAAAGCACCCAACCTGAATCTCTCTGCTCCAAAGATCAATGCTGGCATCACTTCCCCAGATCTAGACATCAAAGCTCCAGGAAGTGATGTTGAGGTGCCAGGTGTTGGTATAGATGCCCCTTCATCAAAGATTAAAATGCCTCAAACAAAACTCCCCAAGATCAATTTCTCAGGACCTAAAGTCAAAAGTCCTGAACTGAATGCAGCAATACCGACTCCGAACCTGGACCTCTCTACTCCTGGTCTAGATGTGAATCTACCAAAAGCTGAACTGGACTGTCCAAATGTAGATGTCAAAGCACCAAGCTTGAATCTCTCTACACCAAACACTGACATCTCCAATCTTAGTATTAAGCCTCCTAAAGCAAGCTTTCAGGGGCCTGACCTCAGTTTTCCAGATATCAGTCTACCAGCACCAAAAATTGAGGGTACAGTTATTCCAGATGTTGATTTGAGTTTACCAAGTGCTAATGTAAAAGGTGCAGATGTAGACCTCCAAGCAACACATCCTCACGTTGACTTAAACGCTCCTCAAGTAGACATTGATGCCCCTTCCGACAAATTCAAATTACCTCACTTTAAAATGCCAAAGTTTGGTCTTTCCGGTTCTAGGGTGAAAGCACCAAAAGTGAATGTCCCTGACGTGGAAGTAAGTACACCCAAAGCAGAATTTAAAACTCCAGATCTTAATGTAAAGACACCGGATAGTACTCTTTCAATGCCCAATGTCAAAACCAACTTTACCGCTTCACCTTTAGAAATTGATCTGCCTAAATCTGATGTTGTAGTTCCGACAACAAACTTGGGAGTACATTTAGAGCCACCAGCCCTTTCCACATCAGATGTAGCATTAAACCTGCCAAAAGCAGGTTTTGAGGGACCTGATGCCGATCTAAAAGTTCCAGAAGTTGACATAAACACCTCATCAGGAAAGTTTAAAGTCCCTCACTTTAATATGCCAAAATTAAACCTTTCTGGACCCAAGGTGAAGGGGCCTGAGTTGAATGCAAACACTGATATGGACATCTCAATTCCCAAACTTGAAGGAGCCTTAAATCCACCAGGCATTGACCTAAACCTCCCCAAAGCTGAGATCAGTGTTCCTGAAGCTAATGTAACTTTACCAAAACCTGAAGTGAGTCTTCCAAGCACAGAAATCAAGACTCCAGAGATGGACACTCCAACTACCAAACTGAAACTGATCTCATTCAAGAAACCAAAATCCAATGTTTCTAGTCCCAAGTTGGACACAAAATTAAATGCAGAAGTTCCTGAACTCAGTCTTTCATCTCCAAAAGTTAGTGCAGAGATCAAAGTTCCAGATGTTCCCTCAACAAACGTTGACATTAGTGCTCCTAAAGAAACGCTCAAGTTCCCAGCAATCAAAAAGCCAGACATTTCTGGTGCCAATGTTAAATTGCCCGATGCTGATATTTCTGCTGATGTAAAACAGCCAGAGTTCAGCTTGCCTCCACCTGCAGTCGAAACTCCTGAATTGGATCTACCCACTGCTGAGACAAATTTGCCTTCTTCTGAATTTGAACTTCCTAGCTATATCCCTGTATTCAAGCCACACAGTTTGCCCAGGAGCAAAATTGACGATGTATTGAAGGAACTCACTGGGTCTGTACCAGACTTCACCACTGAACCACTGCAAGCCCTATTGGACAAGGCTGTGTCTGTCTCATCCATCAAGACGAATCTGAAAGCCTCATCTCCACCTCTTAAAGTCAACGGAGATGCAGCCTCTGTAGATGTCCGAGAAAGACTGAGGCTGTTGAATGCCCGTGCGCCCAGTCTTGATGGATTGTCTTCAAAATTAGACTTCAAGAACTCTCCCGTAGTGGTTTCTACTACTGAAGATGACAACAATTCCAAACTGTCGCTCAGTTTAAACAACATGCTTGGCTTGCCATCACAATAGAGACGTGTAAAAATCAATTTATTGTTAACAATTATACATTTATCTTAATGCAATGCATGTGTAAAGAAAACATACCTTTGGTATCCACGGAATGGATCAATGTAATTATTGGACAAATGTAATTATTTTTGTATTGTATCAGTTGTAGTAAAATGTGCAGATTATACAAATGAGTTTGAACTGTAATATATTCTTAACATGTTATCTGTTTAAATATTGCCACAAACACATCCAACATACACACACACACACACACACACACACACACACAATCAGTATTTCTGAATTGAACTTTTTGTCAAGAATTTACTCTAACTAAAAATTGTTACATTGTTCTATAGGCACTAACCTTTGAAAATGACAATAAAATGTGATATAAACAAAGCATCTAATAATTTGTCATTGCTGCTGATGTATAAAAGTATTCATGTGAGAAAATGTGCTTTGGTTGAAGCACAGAATTAGCCATTTGGCCAAAAGTGGATGCAACTAACCGTAAGACCGAAACAACTATCTGTACCCTGTGATGAAATGGGGATCGTCAATAGGTTCTCAAACAGGTTGTTTTGAAGAAAAATGAAATTCCTGGTTACTTGCATAACATCTGTTCTCTGAAGGTAGAGAATGAGACGTTGTCTTTTTCTTCCACATCTGATCTGATGATGTAAAGATGCAGATCTGATCAGCTTCAATTAGCATTGTTCTTACACATGCATTGTATGTATCGTACACATCATTCGTACACTTTCGAAATTCATGCGACCAACTTGAGTCTTCTCTTTAGCTTGTAGCATAGCACAAAATCCCATTAAGTCGTCTTGACTAACGTCCCCTTCACTATTTTCACAGAACAGATGAATGCCAGTAACAATTCACATACTTGGAAAAGCACAACCAAACATTGGAATTAAAGGAAAAAAAAAACTCGAAGTACTGCTGGTGACCGATAAGAATTACCAACACATGACGGTGTCATGACAAGTTAAGATCATCAACTTTATTGTCAAACAGGGACTCTTATCGCACAGGTAGCGTAGAGGACTGGAATTTAAGCGCCATTTTGAAAAGTAGTATCCTAAATACCAAGAATTGTATCCTAAACATCACACCAGAATTTAAAAGTGGCAATTAAATGTTTTCCAAACCTTCAAAAAGATGAACGGCAGAAATGTTTCCCCCCCAGAAGCCGTCCTACTGGTTTCATGCCACAAATTCCCACTAAATCTGTCTAGAATTGTTCAAGTGCCGTTCATTCCAAGTTCATTCCAGTCCGAGTGTAAGTGCTCAGAGGACAGTGCAATGGTGACTGGAAGGGTCCAACGCAAGTTTGCATCTTGGGCTCCACCGCCACTCAAATCTCTACAAGTTTCGTACATTTGAACTTGTCATTGACTTTATTTTCTGCACACATTGTTAAACCTCATTTCAAATAGATTTAAAATGTTTGCACGCTCAACTTTTAGTTGAAGAATTGCTGCGTTATATTTACTAGATCAGGTTCTTACCATTCACAGAAGACATTTCTAAAGGTCTCAGATTTTTAAATGACTTTGATCTCCTGCACGTATCATGTTTCAAACAAGTTAGGAGAAACACAACAATTTTCCAAACTGAAGTGTTTGGAATGCAACTATTGCGATGAGAATCTACAGAATTGCTGACCCAACGGGAATCTAAGGAATTGCTGACCCAATTGACTCAATTTTTTGTAATAAATGCACACGAGAAATACAGCAAACGTGAGTGAACGACAACAGTAAAAGTCATTGTTGGAAATTGGGCTTTGGTTTTCTAGACAAAACTAGAAATTTCAATCCAGCGCACAAGCGAGAGAAACAAGAACGACTTGTTCGAATAAATTAAGTGCCCTGAAACGGAACAACCCAGCAGTAATAGTCACATGAGTGGTCTTCATCTTCCGATGGAACGCCTGGTGCTGTTTCCTCATCGACATTGCGTCTATTGACACCGGGGGCGGAGCCTGTGACTGACTCATTTCCAGTCTAACACCGTCTTTGCACCAGCAGTCACATGGTCCAAGCTAATGGTCCTTCTGCCAGCGTGAGGGCCAGTCGTTCTCCATCCACCCCTGCAGAAGCCTCAGCACGTCGATGCGATGGTAAAGCTGGCAGAGTTGAGTGAGCTCCGTCACAGGCTTCTGGTTGTAGCGCAGAAGAAACTCTTGAGTGGGACTATGGTAGGTGGCGCCGTGCGTTCGCTGCTCCAGAAGCGTCAGCTCATCGTAGCTCATTCCCCAGCGGCTGGCAAAGTTCTTCCAGTTCTTCACCGTGCAATGAGTTGGATCCAGCTTCAGCTTCAGGGTGTAGAGAAGGTCTTCATCGTTCATCAGGTCACTGATTTTGGGCGGAGGAGCCGACAACAAACACTCTTTGCACGAGTGCGTCTTGTCGAAGTCTGAAGTGTGTAAATAAGCATGTGACACCATCTCATGAGTACAAATGCACCGTTTTTCTTACTGTTCTTGCGCAATACACACCTGAGGAAACCGAAGCAGACGGAATGAACTCACAACCGCCATTCTGTACAGGCTGGAAGACAAGAGTTGTCGAGAAGAAGGAATGAGTCGACATTTTTTTTGAGATATCAAACACATAAAAATAAAATTTCAGGTGAAAAAAGTGAACTAATCATTTTGACATGAAATTGTAACATGTGAAAATATAACGTCACATTTAATAAAATATACTATAATGTGTTTATATTTATATTTTAATAATTTTATTTTAATTGTAATATAATTATATTTACGTACATATGACATTTCAAAATTCGCACATCTTCAGTCAAACTTATTTGCAAATTCATATTTTGACAAATCTGCTACAATTTATAGATCTTGAATTATTTATTTAAATTACATTTAATGCGTTAAAATGAGTAGTCTGTTAATTTCTTTATACATAATCTCTTACATATAATGTACAAATGTTTTAGTTGTGTTGCATTTAAAATATATGTTGTTTTATTTTATTCTTTGTTTGGAATATTACTCTTTTCCTTCTTGTGTTATATTCATAGTCATTTTTGTATTCTACGTGTACGTTCTTTTTTTCTTCTGTTCTTTTTTTATTATTTTTTTAATCTTATGAAAAAAATCTCACAAATAATGAGTGTGTTGTTTTTCACATTTTTAGAGCCTAAATTAAAAGTAAAATACTACATTTGGAAACTTTACAACTTTTACTCTTCTTGGAACTGGTGACTTGTGACTTGTGACTTGTAATCGAGTAATGTGTACAATAAGGTATCCGTACTTTTACTCAAGAATGGTTTCCAGCAACTCTTTACACCTCTGCTAATTTTTCTTGACCAGTGTCAGTTGTGGAAGTTTGAGGTTAATGATGGAATCGAATGAATCGAGATGGGAAAAACCAGCGCTGACTCGTAAAAAAACACACCACCGGTAAAACCCACACACTCCGACACAACCCACGTCTCTGCAGAGTTCTGTGGTTTGAACTGTGAATATGTCAGAATCAACATATACGGCCATCAGACTAAAGGGTCCCGCGACTGACCTGCTGGATGCGGCCGGTGGTGGACAGGAACGTCGGAGGAACCGAGCCGATCTGGAGCGTGGCCGGATCTGCGAGGAAACAAGGCTTCATCCGTCAACTCAACAATTCTATGGAAACTGAGGAGGCTGAGCGAAAGGTCACAACTCTCAATATCTGATTCTCATGACGCACTAGGTCATCAGCAGCCAACAAAACCAAACAGACAGACAGACAGGAAACAAACCACATCAGACGGAACCAAACACTCCAGTACCTCTGTAACTGCACTGCGTGTCGGTCGCTTGGACAGGATAAGTCGACGTCAGAGACTAAAGCAGAAGTAGAAGAAGAAGAAGAAGAAATGAGGTGGCTTCAAACATCTCAACGCACACAACTTATTCCAGCCTGAACAATACACCTCTGTTTGTCTTTCTACAAGTATGGACAGATTTGAGAACGGGACGGGCTGAAGAAAAGAGAAACTTTTAGACGAGTGGAGCAACCGGCACAGAACATGCCGGAACAAATCTACAAAGTGTCAGCATCGAATAGAAATGTTTCTCGCCCTGCAGGAAGACACGACTGTTCCACATCAAGTGTGACACCAGCATCTTCTCCACGCTACAGGAAACGAGTTTTGCGCGGCGTGTCAAAACAAACCAAAAATAGTAGAAGGCGACAAACCATATCAGTGATGAAGGTGCTGGGGTCGGTGTCCTCCACCGGCTCAGAAGCCACCCGGCCTGCAAGCACACAAGCCAAAAATTAGTTGGACATTTATTTTGTGATGAACTTCCTGTAACCGAGCAAAACAGCTACCATCAGATCGTTCCATCAGAGGCTTTTTTTTTTTGCATGTGTCAGTTTGTATCACATACCTAGGTAGAATTCATTAAAAGTGTCATCATCGTAAAAGGATTCATCTCTATTTTCACTTATTTGATATAGAATTGTAGAAAATTAATTTGTGAAATCAGAAGCTTTTTCTGCATCTTTTTAATAAATTGTTTGAACAATTTGTTATAAGTGAGTTCATTTTAGCACAACAGTGGTCTATCCACTATATTTTTTAATCTAATTCCACTATATAGTTTTTTTTTATTAATAATATTAGAAAAAAATGACAAGCCAGAGAATCCTTTTGAAGAAATCTCAAGTAATGATATAAAGTAAAGATCTAACGGAGAAGATATACATGTAGTTTAAATGAATAATTTAAATTACACATTTCTACAATACCAATTCTGTATATTTAGTTCATATATTTTAGTCATATTTAGTTCATTTTGACCTAAATAATAGGGACTTTGCGCACAAAATGCAATCATTTCACATTTATTTATGTAAAACATCTAGTTTAACATTAATTCAAATAAAAGCCACCAACTCTTTGGACTCGGGGTCTGAGAAAGCGCAGTGAGGTTTATTATTAAGATTTATTCCATTAATCCTGTGTGGTTCGAGATCGCAGATCCTGGAAGGACAGGAAATCCTGACATGTGTGGCGATGTGATTTATTGGGCAGTGGTATCAAAAGGAGATCGACTTTCTGACAGCAAGTTCATAAAACAGAAATAATTGATTTATCACCTCATCTAAATACGATAGGAATAGTTTTCAAAACAATATTTTCGCTGGAGATATTTTTCCTAGATACTGCCGCCTAATGTCTTGCTCGGGTCTTCTAGTCACTCTGCTCATGAATAATTATAGTCTTGTCTGCCCGTTATTGGTTTGAAGTTTAATTTGAAGACAATTTTCGTGATTGGTCCATCACCATGTATTTTGAATATTTTAGTAAAATGCTTTACTGAGCTTATACTGTACACATATTGCATATAAAAGTGTGGTAAAATAAAACACAATTTAATTATTATGAAAAGCGATTTATTATTTGACCTTGAACATGATTGGACGCCCAGCCAGAAGAAACAAAATAGTGACAGTCAATACTGAGCAAACGTTCCTCTTTTAGATCATTCCGTACAGTGGGACAAACACAAACAATGGCTTTGATTCAGAGGAAGTTTCATGATGACTTCATGAGGAATATAAGACGCAAGTCGCTTTAAATAGAAGAATCCACTGATGGCACAAACGTAATGTGAGGCATGACGCTTCAGAAGGACAAGCTGAGTCAAGAGGAGAACTATGACAGATCTGTGGTCTAGACGTGAAGGTTCCAGAGACGCTGATGTCTAAAGAACATCCTCACAGCTTCACTTTAATATCTTCCAGACTTACAGCACAGGTGTATCTCACTAAACCAGCCAGCATCAGTGACATCTCTCCATCTCAACACGTTCTCCATCTTCTCCAGGATGACAACCTGCTTAGAGACTCAATCCATTCAGTCTGTACCAGGAACTCCTCTAGGACGACTCTCCTGGTACATGTTCCAGAAGCCACTTAAACTGAAGTCTAATCCAACTCATCTGATACGGATTTTATACGGTATTAGTGCCAAAATTATCAACTGTTCATTTCTAAGAAACAAACAAAAATGCCTCATATTTTCCATTTGCAATCTTTTCGTTTGAAACTTTTCCGATTTTTTCATCCGTTTCATTCATACTTCTGGCACGAGTTTCATGTGGTTTCACTGGCACAACCTTTCTCTGATTGGCTGGTGAGAATGTGATTGTGAGTGTGGGAGGAGTTTAGCGAGCACATAAACACATTCAGAATCGGCACATCCACATCACCTGCTCTCATTATTCTAGTTAGCACGGAATTATTAGAGTTTTTAAAACTAATGGAACATTTTGTCATTATTTTTATTAATAATAATAATAACAACAACAACAACAACAACAAAACAATGTATTTGTAAGACGCCTTTCGGGACCTTCTCTGCACATAATACTTCTCTGTTTCTTAATACAATATTTGGATGAGTAGAAACAAAAATGTGTACTATTATCCTGAAGTAGTCTGCCACCACAATAATTTTGCTATATTGTGCATAAATAACACTTTATTAACTGTTTATTGTATATTGATATTTAAAAAAATCGGTGAATAACACTGTGTACGAGTTGGTGAACTCGTCTCACACTTCCTGGTCAACACTGCAGCCAATCACATTGATTGTGATGAAAGTGCCAGGAGTCCAAATGCAAAAAAAGAAACGAATGACGTGAAACGTGAAGATTGCAAGTGAAAAACAAAAAAAAATCAAACATAAATGCAAAAACATTTTTTTTTTTTTTTTAAACGTGTGATTGATTTGGCACTAATCTGATTCTGTAATCTGACTCTTCATTGGGGAGGAGAAGCTCTTCGTCTTCAAAATGTCCCAAAACAAGTAGAAAAATGGAGGCACAACAGCATGACCTAAGTAAACAATTCCAAGTGAATAGTAGGAACAATTTACAATCTCATTTTTCATTTGTTCCTACTCAAAACAGTCTGGATGACTTGGTTTCCAATAGATCTTGAAGCCGACAGGTTCTTCACCACAACTTTTGGTCCGAGTTTTATGAGACTTGTTCACTAAACATTCTACAGAAATTCACCAACCAGGCCATGAAAACACACTCCTATCAGCTCTGAAGCAACAAACCACAAAGCACCAATCACCTGCTGATCTTCTCAACCACATCTATTCTACGGAAATCTCACGTTTATTTCAGGTCGCTGGAGCCGCAGAGACCTTGGACTCAAGGACGTGGATTCAAGTTCACGGCGTTTCTGCAGGATGGATCTAAACCTGTGCAGCCTGAATCCATTCATGAGGGTTTCTGCTCAACTGGGGAATGTGGAGAACATGCAGGAACGTGTCCAGGATGCACTTAAAGAGAGAACATGTAAACCACATCATAATAGAGACCTGCAGGGCAAAGCCTTCCTGCAGATCTTCTGCACGGCCACCCGTACACCAACAACTCGCCAACCTTCTCACTCCTTTTATACTTACGAGACCTTCAGCCCTTGTGAACATTTCCACCCAAAATGTGACTTGTCTATAGGATTTTGCATGTTTGTGCATGAATAAAAGTTCTGGAGAAACGTAGGAGGACATTAGGCCAATAAGAACCGAATGGAAGGCTTTGAACCAGAGGAGTAAAGTACTTACTAGAGGAGTAAATGGACTATTGTGGACTATACTGGTTACTTTACTTATGTTTTTGCTACTTTGTACTTGTACTGAGTATCAAATATAAAAGCAACTTTTACTCTCTACTCCACTACATTTGTGATTGAATATCTGTACTCTTTACTCCACGACATTTGAATGGACACTTGCCGTTACTCGTTACATTGTGATTGTGCGCGACATGTCGGCATCTATTTATTTAGCGTTTAATTTCTTAGGTGGACGAGGTGATATCTCCATCTGTAGATGCTATTTAGCAGCTAAATCACGCGAATGTGAATTAGAGGCGTGAATGTATTTTACTAGATTTATTATATCATAAATAATTTACTAATCAGAATTTTCTTTTACTACTTTTTTTTTCTTTGCACACTTCAGTTTGACTGAGACTGACCTTTTGTTCTTTTTATCTACCATTTTTAAAACATTGAGGTGTTACATTTTGTTTTGTATTAGAAAAAAAAGCATTAATGAATGGAATTTAAATTCTGTGCGAGTAAGACACTTAAGTTCTTCTAAAATTGGACACTTTGCAACTTTGACGCAGGTGTTTTTGAAATTGGCTACTTGTTACTTGTAACGGAGTACTTTTTGCAACAAGTATTTGTACTTTTACTCAAGTATGGCTGTCTGGTACACTTTACACCTCTGCCTCGAACCAACAGAACTTCAGTAGAAGCGTCTTTAAACGATTCTTTCCGAAAGCATGGACTTACCGAACGCCTCGTTGAAGGTCTTCAGGCTGGTCATGTTGACACAGATTGTACCGAACATAGGAGAAGGTTCTCGGGCTCCGCGCAAGCAAGATAAAACACAATTCGCCTGTCAGTTGTTCTCGACACGGAAGGAGAAATGAAGTTTGCGGGAGTTCGTCTTCCTCCCTCCTTTCTCCTCAGTCCTCACGCACCCGCGCGTCTTTCCGTTAGAGGCAACAGCTTCTCTCCCACTGAAGGAAAGTGCACGCGCACGTGACGACTGACGCACTCCCTTACGTCATGTATCTCACCGATTCATTGTGAACGGTCTTGGTGTAAAAAAAAAAGTTTATATCTACTTATATCTTTTACTGTTGACCAAACGACTTCGGGGAGAAGCAAACAGAAAATTGATTGTTGAAAATTGAAAGACATATTGTTTTTACTCTACTTGACAGAATTTTACTCTACTTGTAAAAACAAAAAATAGTGAATGAAATAGTTTTGAAATACGGTAGTTTAAAACTAATGAAACAGTTTTAAGTCATTAGAGGTTTCTGACAGCAAAGCGGCAACAACAGTAAAACTATTTGTAAATGTAATTTCACTTTATTCTTTTGAAATGTAATCATTGAGCCTAGTCACGCCGTTTGTTGGTAAATATAGCTCAAAACAAAACAAAAAACAAAAAGATTCCGATGACTAATTGCTCGAAAATAATAGGGAAAAACCCAAATGAATGTTTTACTATTATTACCACAGGGTGTCGCTCCTAGCGCACAGTGAAGGAAATGAGAGAGAGAGAGAGAGAGAGAGAGAGAGAGAGAGAGAGAGAGAGAGAGAGAGAGAGAGAGAGAGAGAGAGAGAGAGAGAGAGAGAGACCTTACCAAAATATAAAAAATGTCAAAACTCTTTACTTTCTACATCAGAGGCCCCCTAAAACAATATCAGTGAGGTCAAAAAAATTTTTTTTCCATTTTTTCTAATTTTGGGTCTTACAGGGTTAAGGGACGAAAAAGGGCCAGAAAGAGAGTGGACGTAAAAAGGGAGAGAGGGAAACATTAAGAAAGAGGGGAAACTCTTGAAACGCAGTACACATTTCTCTGATTTTAACCGTATCAGTGTTTGAAATC
>MU204318.1:3067789-3114448 GCA_017309775.1 Paedocypris sp. Pulau Singkep | reverse complement strand
AATATATATATATATATATATATATATATATATATATATATATATATATATATATATATATATATATATACTGTATATATATAAAAAACATTTATATGAGTTACAGTAATTTTTACAGTAATACAGTAATCCATTTCAAGGCAACGAAAGGCTTAATTTCTGCTAAAAGCTGAAGTCGATGAGAAATGGAAAGAGAAGAACTACACAAATGAATAGTAGACATCCAATATACTTCCATAAAGTAACACTACTGCACTACTTTTGTTGTCGGCCAATGAAGTGACTATAAACACTGGAAATTAAATGTTGATCAATTATGGATGAGAATCTAAATATGCAAAAGGTGAATTAACAATCCAGGACGTTCAGCTCGAACCAAGTAATAAAAAGAAGAAAATAGTGGTACTGTGTGCTATAAAGTGTACAGCCCAACACAATTAATGCCACAGAATCTAAATAATTAAACAGTGAAAGCGAATCAGAAGTATATGCGCCATTAAATCAAGTTCCATGAAATGCAATACGTTTAAAATCGTTGGAAGGAGCATCACAAACACTTTGCGGCTTTGGCTAATTTGTATTCCCGAGGTGACAAAGTCTGATCGCTAATCACCAACCAAACAGGAAGTGCACAGCTGGAAGCCCAATCTGATGGAGATCTAGCAAGACTGCTGCATTAAACATCTGTCCAGAAGAGAAGGTTAGACACCAAGTCTACAAATCACGTTAGCTCAATTAGCACGACGCCAATTAAACGCACAAAACCAAGCGGAAGACAAAATTCGTAGAATAAAAACATCCATCTCGCTGTCTTGGTATGTGGCTGTAAACAACAGCACGGAAGAAGCGGTTTCCATAGTATCACCATGGAAATACGCAGTCAAGGCCCAGCTAACGCTCAGTCTGGTGTAAAGTTCTGCCAAGGTAGCTGGCAGCGCGTGGACGACAACTGCCGCTCATGTGGGCGTCACGGCCACGAAAACCACGTCTGGGAAATACATCGGGGAGCTGTTAATTATCACGGAGTTAAAATGGAAGCTTCCAGACTGTCACGGACTTTGAAACTGTTACCGAGCTCAACCTGCTAGCGTCTGCGCGCGGCTTCTCGTAGCCCTTTGGATTAATAGAGGCCATTAATAATTGAAGGCAGGCTAACTGCGCGCCAAATCCCTCACTCGCTGATGTATTTTCACTGTCTAATTGGAGGTTCCGCCGTTGTTTTCCGAGTAGCGTTGGCTTTCTTGTCTCCGCTCAGATTGACGCGTCTGCTAACTGTCTGCTAACTAGCACGACTCTGTCATATTCTGATTAAAGGTGAGGACGGAATCAACAGGCGAGACAAAAACAACCACTGGAAGAGAAACTGATTTTAAAACGCTGTCAGATTTTGTTCCAGAAGTAGGGCTGAAGATATTTTAGGATTAATGCTAATGGATGCTAGCATGTAGCCGCACACGTTTGATGACGACGCGTGGAAACCAACCAAGTCACGGGAAAACGATTTTCCACAGTTAGAGAGGAGCAAAAAAAGATCAAATCACTGAGGGAACGAGTGAGGAAAAGAAGAAGATATACATCATTGAAGAGAGTGAGAGAAGAATGGATTTAGCCTTTTGCTCTCTCAGCGCTTCTCGAGTCGTCCAGTGTGTCTGGAATATTAAACACTGGGAACATTCCGGCAAATCCTACTTACAGAGTGTGTGAGAGTATATTAGCATAGTGAGCGGCACGTTTTGCCTGCTTTATATACCACTTATTTCACTTATGAGGGAGATATGATGGCAAGCAGCTTAACTTCATCGCGTAATATTAAAATACGCTATACCTGCATATGTGACTATACATGACAGTGCAGACTTCCTAACGCTAATTCTTACAAAGTCATGCACTTCTGAACCACAATAAAACAAAGAGTGAGGTGGAATTCATTTTCTTTTTGACTGGTTAGCCTAGCCTAGCGTGTCTAGGTTTGCGTTGTTTGCGTTTTCATGGCTCTCACAAACGGTCTTGTTCATATTTTCAAAAGTTTTTCGGCAATATTGTTTAAATCACTCTACTGCTGATTCTAGTCATGTTCATAATAATTATTTGTAATAATTTTTTAACTCATGCCAGCAGAACTTTCGGATTCAAATTGCTCAGTTGTGTAAAAGGATGAAAATAGCTGGTTGTACACAAAAGTTTGTTATACATTTGTGAACGTATTTGTTTGTAAAATACATGTATTTCAGCAGTGATCAAAATGCCCACATTTATTTAAAAAACCTGGCAACAATTTAACATCACATTAATTATTTATACGACAATTAAAGTTAATCTACACCGTGTTGTGTAGAATCATTGTATTTTCCATTTTATTTTACAAATGTATACCATCATTAATGTACATCATGTCCTAAAGAATCATTTTATATTTTACATTTTATTTTACAAATTTTTACTACAATTAAAGTACACTATGTCCTATAGAATCATATTATGTTTTAGATTTTATTTTGCAAATGAAGAACACAATTAACGTATACCATGTCATATAAAATCATGCTATTATATTTACATTTCATTTTACAAATTCATACTACATACTACATGCTATTAAAGCGCACCATGTCGTATAGAATCATTACATTATTTTTAACAGTTTCACTCGTATTGAAAATCATTTCACTCTACGGTTTGCCACACGTTTGCTTTATTTGGGAACATTTACTGTAAGTGTTTTTGGTTTATTATATAAAAATATAATAAACCGGACTTTTATTTTTTCCTGCTCACCTGGCACTGAAGTCCCCAGAGCTACAAACACCACAGCAGTGACTGAGTCCTTCAGCCCGATGGTGCAGCCGAAATGGGATGCCAGATCCCCGATGAAAGCCGTCAGGACGCCGATCATGATGATAGACACCACGAAACACGCCCACCCGTTCCAGTAGTCAGTGGGTGGAACAAAAGCAAAGAGAACCTTCCAGAAGACGGTGAGGAAGTGCATGACATAGTCGAAGCAGGAAGGAAGCTTCTCCTCACCACACTCTTCATCATCGTCATCTTCACCTGCAGGGAGAGATTGCAGTTGCAGTTAGATAGCAAATACATGGGTTTCCTCTGAGTTTCCTGGTTTCTCCCATAGTCCAAATTTTTTTTTCGTGAGAACTGGAGTCTGGAAATCTGCCCATATTGTGAAAATGTGGGTGTGGGTGTTCTGTGATTGGTTGGCCACCAATCAGGGGGTGTGTCCCGCCTTTAGGCCCAGAGATTGGCTCCAGCAACTCAGATAATTGATCTTGGTTCTTTCATTATTTAGTTGCAATTATACAATAACATTTAAGTTCTGTTCTGTTCTATTCTAGTCTGTTCTGTTCTATTTTATTCTAATCGGTTCTGTTTTATTCTATTATAGTCTGTTCTGTTCTGTTCTATTCTGTTCTATTCTAGTCTGTTATATTCTATACTTATCTATTCTAGTTTGTTCTGTTCTATTCTATTCTAGTCTGTTCTGTTCTATGCTAGTATGTTCTGTTATATTCTATTCTATTCTATACTTATCTATTCCAGTATGTGCTGTTATATTCTATTCTAGTCTGTTGTGTTCTATTCTGTTTTTTTCCGTTCTATCCTATTCTATTCTGTTCTAGTCTGTTCTATTCGATTCTATACTTATCTATTCTTGTCTGTTCTGTTATATTCTAATCTAGTCTAGTCTGTTCTAGTCTGTTCTGTTCTATTCTACTGTATAACTCCAGCCTCCTCACACTCATATAATGTGCTGGCTAAAAGAACTTTAAAGTTGAGATAAAAACATGTGCTCACATGTGTGTGTGTGTGTGCGCGCGATGTTTTAAGGCGTGATTAGATGTCACAGGATGTTGGAGAACCCAGGCGGGTGAAACAGCAGATCTCAACGGATTTCCTCACTGTTTTTAATTCTCATTAAAAGGATTATTGATCAGAAGGCCTTCAGCTTTTAGAAAAGACTCCACGGGTCATTACAAACAAGCCGAGGCGGGTCACGGTCATGTCGATGAATAGAGATTCAGATAAAATACAACAATGCTGCACGATAATTCCTCAGAGTGGGCGGAGTCAACGAAGAGTGAAAGCCGGCTCAAATTAAATCCCACAGCCAATGGCGTCAATAACTCTAGCGACTTTTTATTTATTTAACAATTGTTTTTTTTTTTACGTGTTTTCTGTTGTGATAAAAACTTTATTTATTTTGTATAATTTACTATTGAGCGCTGTCCCTCACATCCAATAAGGATCCAGAATCGAGACCTGGTTGATCGCTCTGTGGGTTTCCTCTGGGTCTCCGTTTTTCTTCTGACAGACCGAAAACATTCCGGAGACTTGGAGACCCTTTATTGCTCAGGTCTGAGTGAGTGTGTGCGTCTCACTCTGATTGGCCAACTATTAGGGTGTGTCCTGCCTTCAGATCCAGAGCAGGGATTGGCTCTCTCCATGACCCAGAAATGTAAAAGGAGTTAAAATAATGTAAAAATGAATAGATTTGCTTTAGATTTATAGTTACAGCGGTGTATTATTTTAGAATTTTTATTTTATTTTCAGAATAAATAATTGACTGAGAAAGTTGACTCATATTGCAAAGTGATTTGACTTTGAAATTTACAGCATGATTCAATCAAACCTTGCAGCTCTAGAAAAAAATGAATAAATAACTCTCTATTGATATAACACTGTGATTGTGTGGAATTAATCTGCAAATCTCTGTGTGTTTTATTAAGATTGTGAACAAATCAGCCGTAATATCACGCAGGACAGGACTGATCTCCCTGATACAAATCATCTGTGTGTGGAGCACGAGTCTGACATTTAGCAAAGCTTTTCAACTTTACACTCTAAAAAATACTATCATCATGCGCAGACCTTTTCAGAAGCTGCGTGCCGGTATTTGTGCAGAATCAATGTATTCCAAAGTAAAAGCATGGGGAAAAAAAAACATGTCACATCTTCGGTGGCATTTGATGGAAAAGGTTCCGCTTGTCCATTTCCCGTCAAATTACTTCTGCGCGGGTTTTTGCTTCTGTTAGGAATCCATTAATCCACATTTCACGGTAGGGAGGACGATCAAGCCGCTTCACTCTGACAAACAAAAGCCGAATCCTTACAAACGAAGAACGAATATTAAATACTTTTGGAATAACTTGGGCGTTTTCTATTATATTATCCATTTTTTACTCCGTGTATTATTAATTTGACTATTAATGACGTTCATTTTTTTTATTGTATTATTTATTAATTTTTCAAATGTTAATTCATATTTAGTTAAAACATGTAAATACACTTTATAATTCTAAATATGCAATTAAATAATAGTGTTTTGTATTATTACATTTTATATTCTATAATTTTGATTATGATGTATAATTTTTTTGTATTATTTTTCATAATTTTTCATAGCATTATTTAAAACTGTATTAATTCATTATTTCTTCATTTATTAATAAATTATATATTTTCTTTGACTTTTTTAATAATTAAAAGTACATTATTAAATGTACATAATTTTAGTACATAATTAAATAAATAAATAAATAAGCAAATTAAATAATGGCGTATTCTAAAAATGGAGAATAATTAATTGTTAATAAATAATACAGTTTCCTGGATTTTTCTTCCATACTTTTCAGCTTCTGAATTCTGTATATGCATTTAAATAATCATATTTTGATCACTGACCTTTTCTACTATAAAGTATTATTCATTTTTTCCGTTTCATTTTTGTCATTTTTTTTTCATTTATGTTAAACTGTATTTATTTTGTCATACTATATATTGTTATGTTTGTATTATTTTCTATAAATATTTATTTATTGCTACATTTGTATTATTATTCATTCCTGTATTATGTATGATTATGTAAGTATTAATAAATAGTATTAAAAAATTTTTACTTTTTTTTTTCTTGGACGTTTCTTCCATTTATTCTGCATCCAGATTCTCAATTTGCGAAAAACCCTCGAACAAATAGTGCGAGTGAAGTGAATGAAAATACATGAAGGCTCATTTATTTTTCTGCTCCCAGGGCAGACGACAGTCTTCAGTAATGTGCAGGTGATTATAGGTTGAACCTGACAGCAGAAAGAGGAAACACACACACACACACACAGCGGAGCTTTTAACCTTGCTTTGCCCCAGAGCTCAAATTGGCACACCGAGAGGTGTTCAAGTGTGAATCACCAAGTCACACACACCTGCTCCACAAACACACAAACACACATCCAGAGCAGAAGCGCCTGCGATCATCAGTTTCTCAGGGCTCGTGCTGCGACTCCTAATAACCTCAGAGAGACCCCAGCAAATTTCCTTCTCTCACCACATCTATTTTTTTTTCCCTAAGACATGAGCGAGAGTGAGAGAGAGAGAGAGAGAGAGAGAGAGAGAGAGAGAGAGAGAGGGAGAGAGAGAGTTGAGACGTGGAGCAGTGACCACCAGGTGGCGCTTTCCTGCAAGCTAGAGAGCTCAAGAGGTCCAGAAATGGACGGGATGTTTTGAATGAAAGGAAAAATGAAAGGAAAAGTAAAGTGATACCTTTTTTCCCCCCTTTTTAGACATTTACATTGTTGATCTTATACAATGTTGATACTCATTGATCTTATTTTATTGTTATTTTATGCTCATTCATTCACATTTATGCATTTCATATACTTCACTCTTTATATTTAACTGTATATATATATATATATATATATATATATATATATATATCGCTCTTATACCTTTTACTCTTTTCTTTTGAGTTTGTATTTATTTCTTAATTTCTATATAATTTCTATATCTAAATACAGTATAAATAGAGTGTATAAATCATGAGTGTATAAATAATTGAAATACTGTATAGAATATGAATTGGAACCTGACTTGTGAAGTGTGTGTTCCTACAGAAAAGAGAACACACACACACACACACACATACACACTGGAGCAGTGGTCACTTTTATGCCAGTTTTGACGCCCGTTCAGCCGATCGACCTATTGAACCGAGATTCAAACCCGAGACCTGTGGGTAACAAACCCAGCTCCCTCCGCCAAGGAAAAGTACAGTGAATGTAGAAGAATGTAGATGCTCACCAGCGCTGACGGTGATGGCCTCAATAAACTGGTCCCTCCAGCTGTTGGTGCCAACCAGAAGAGCCAAGTTTGTCTTTTTAATCAGCTTATCAACTGTATTCTGTAACAAAACACACACACACACACACACACACACAGATGATTATGATGTGTTTTCCAGAACATGTGAATATACATCGGCATAAATATGCATCACACTCCAGACGAGACCGCTGAGTGCTTTCGACTGCTCTGGTCTGTGTGGGTCGGAGAACGTGAACATCTCTGCGGTGTGTGTGTGTGTGTGTGTGTGTGTGTGTGGGATAAAGTGCGTGCGTGTCTGGATGTGATTTAGCCTGAAGTGTGTGTAGGCGACGGATGAGAAGGCAATGTTTAAGACCCTCAAACAGCCGTGATGGGCCGCGATTCTGCAGGACTTGGAAAAAAGGCCATCGTTTAATACGTCACGTGACTGATGAGCTTCATTTCTGTAATCCTGGGATTGAATAATCTCAGAACCTTAACGGACCCGCACCTTAAACTCATAAGACTCCTCGATGATGACCTCCAGCCTGGGGTGGTCGCCCAGCATCGGCTTCCCCATTTCAGCGATGCGACGCTCCTCTTCTTCCTCGCCCGTCAGAGGCTCTTCCTCTTCATTTCCTGCTTCTTTCTCCTCGTCTGAAATAAACGATAAAAGGGCGGAGCTGAGAAGGCAGGAAGCAGGCAAGTCATCTTGGGTTTCAGCTCATCAGTCAGAGCGTGTGTGTCGATCGATACTGTGGGTGTCTGCGGGAAAACTAGATGATGCTTGGCTTTAATAAAAATATGGATGTTGCCGAAATGATGCAACGATAAAAATAATTCCGCTCTGTGGGTTCAGCTCCTAAATTTGGGAGAGACATTTTTAACCACTGTATGATGGAGCTCCCACGAGCTGGATCTGTTGTACTTTTCTTATCTGGAGTTCTAGATAAGGGGCTGGGAGGGATAAAAGCCTGATTATGTAATAAGGGTTGCCCCAACTCACACACACACACACACACACACACACTTTCAGATATTTCAAAGTCTCACGGGGTCTCACAGCATAGTACCCCACCACCCCCCTCACATACACTAATTCTAACATTAACCTTAATCTTCACAGTCCTAACCAAAACTAACCTTGGTTCGATAATCCCATCTTGACCCTCAAATAAACCTTCCAAGTTGTGGAGCCCTGACAAAGGTCCCCACAAGTGACCATAGATCCCCACATTACATAAAAACCTAGTCCTAGAGGTTCAACAGTATTATAATTGTCAGAACACACACACACACACACACATACACACAAACAGGCACGCACGCTGGCAGAAACATCGGTGTGGGGACCAATGATAGAACACATTCCCTCTCCCTAATCATAACATTAACCTTAATCTTCACAATCCTAACCAAAACCAACCCAAAACTCAGACTAAATCCCATCTTGACCCTCAAACAGACCTTCAAAGTTGTGGAGCCTATACAAAGGTCCCCACAAGTGACCATAGGTCCCCACTTGACAAAATAATCTAGTCAATTAATCTAGAACAATTATATCACAGTCGGGTCCCACTATTGATTTATAAAACAATACTGTGACCCCCAACAATCAAATAACACCCCCCCCTTACCCTAACCATAACAAAAACTTTATTTTAACCTCTGTCCTAAAATCCTACATTGACCCTCCAACAGGACATCAAAGTTGTCCCCACAAGTGACCATAGGTCCCCACTTTACATAAAAACCTAGTCTTTGAGGTCAGTGATTGAATTACAATAGTTATATAATTGTCAGAGAGTGCACACACACACACACACACACACACTGTCAATCAAAGTTGTAGTTCACAGCTAAAGGTCCCCACAAGTGACCATATGTCCCCACTTTGCGCTAAAAATCTAGCATTTTGGGCCCCACTTTGTGCTAAATGTCTACACACACAAACACACTCACACACACTTAATGGAGTGACAGGGAAAAAGGGAAAAACAGCAGCTGAAAATCAGATGAGGTTTGGAAAAGAAAAACAATTAGGTTACATTAGTCACACATAATCTGACACACATGTTAACACTGCTGGGGTAGAGGAGCTCACACAACGTGCAGAATGAGATGGAAGCTTCTGTTTCACGCCATATTTTTTTTGTTCCTGCCCTTATTTCCATTTTCCTGACCCGCGTTGGCTTTACAATACTTACAAGCAGCAGCCGTCATAAAGCAAGGTTATGATGACAGCGTTCCCCAGCTCAACACAAACACCAGCGCTATAGGCAGAGAAGATGAAATATCTAATGGAACATATAAATCTCACACCACAAATGAAGCAGGAGACATTACTGGAAGATTCCGCAGTAACTGGCCGAGCGACTGTGGCTCGCACCTGCCTTGATATTTCATCTTTAGCGTTCTTTCTCTCTCTCGGGGTAAATAACGTGTGATATTTCACAATTACATTCATTTTCAGTTTGCCCATGAAATACACTTTTCAACTCCCATCATTTTCACTTCTTTCGTAATCATGTTTTATGCACTGAACCCACATATTTTCCGCAAATTGAACTTGTGGATGTGGATTTTCATCCTAGTTCTGGGAAATGACTAGCTTTATTCACAGATTATTGTATTTTATCATGGAATTCTTCTCTGCAAACTGTAATTGTTGCCTTTAATTATCGGTCAGTTTCACTCTGTCGTCTTTCACATACTTATGCTTTGCTATATTTAGAAGTTTGACAAAGTAACCTGGCTGTTTTCACACAATGAGAAATGAGAATCTCTTTCTCATTGTGTGTTTACCGAGACTGACTATTTATAGACTAAATAATTTTAAAAAGCTATGTAAAGATAGCTTCCATATATTGCAAAAATAGTAAAATGAATTAAATATTCGGGGAGGATTGTATTCATAAAATGTCGAAACTTGTTCTTTTTATCAAAAAATATTTATCAAAGACTAAATATCCTCTAAAACGGCAGTTTAAAAGCTAATTACCAAGAAGAAAAGAAACGGACTAATTAGTATTGTGTCGTCTATCAAAAGCGAGTTAGGAATAAAACACTTAAAAAAATAACTTGAAATATCTGAGAGAAAAAAAGAACAAACAAAATCAAAACAAAGAATGATACTGATTGAAGAAAACAATAACAAAGAACAATTAAAAAGGAACAATTCATAAAGAGCGACCAAAAAAAAAAACCCAAATAAACAAACCACTTCAGTCTCATGACAGCTTAGAAAAATCAACAACAATCAATTGTTTAACGGACGAAAAAAAAAACACATAAAAAATATTTAAAAAATCAGATTGATATTATCCTTCGTAGTGAGTAAGGGAAATTGTTTTTCCGTCTATTTTTATATTTCCGTAGCTACACCACACGTCATCTGATACTGATCTAAGTGTTTCAAGTTCTCGATCCCCTCGGTTTCGACCTTGGAAACACAACCATCGTTTTTTATCTCCACATACGGTGCATCTCAAACACAAGCGTCTAGGTTTTCAATCATCCTTTCCTTTAATTAACCAACATCTTCCACGTGCTTTTTCATCTTATTCAATCCCGTCTGTCCGTATCAAAGAGCTTATTAGAAGCAAACAGGCAGGGGAAATCACAGCGAATGGACCTGATTATTAATGGATCTGAAGACGGAGCTCAATCAGTTTGTTTTGTTCATCAGTGACGGATGAGCGTGAGGAATCATCACCGCGTCCTGCTGCGTCTGAATGAATGAACACCTGATGTTCTTCTCATTAACTCTCTCTTTACCTTCAGCGTCTCAGATTATTCATCCTCAATAACCCGAATGGACCGGACTATCCTCGGTACCGAGTGCAATTTCCGGAAAATAAACACTAATTCAAATAGTAGATGAATCTCAGATTTGAGTCATTCGGTCATGTGAGACTCACAGCTTTAGCTCTTATCTCTTTAAGGTTTAAAGACTTTTAAACGCATTGTGCTGACGTTTCCTGTTGACTTAAGAGATTATAACAAGAAAAGCCCAATCAAAGGAAGAAGCTACTTCTTTCTGAAAACATTTCTCAAGTGAAGAATCATTTAAAGAGATAAAGCTTAAAAAACATCGACTTCAGAGTGTTTTTTGAGACGACGCTGCCAAATTGGCTTCATTAATATTTTACTCCCTAAAGAAATACAAAATTGTCCATTTCTATTCATCAACTTATCTACCATGCTGGACAAAGACATCACTTTGCTATTTGAATTTGATTTATGATTTTTAGCTTTTTGGATTACGGTACAATCCGAGTGAAATGAAAGGTGTTTACTGTTGTTTCTTTCCTGATTTGTCGTACTTTGAGAGTGAGACCTGATCGGATCTTAATTATGCGCATACAAATTCAAAATTAATACTTATCAAATATGAGTATAAACCAAGTGTCATATACATATGATGCATAATAATCTGTATAATGTAATGTATAATGTATTGTAAGTTATAATATTACATTTTAAGTATTTTATGTATGTACACACATGCATAATACATATATATCTGTGTATATCAAGAAGAATTATTATTATTAATAACATATATTATTATTATTATTATTATAAATTGATACATTAAATACATTATACTATACAATTATTATTATTATTAAAAACATTGATGCATAATATAATACATATTATTAGAAAGTTTTAATATTTTATCAGAGTTATTAGTATATACAGTACATTTGTTTCTTACTACAGCATGTGTTCATAAATTATTACAATTTTTCACACTGCCTGATAATTTAAAAAGCTGTACGTTTTACTTCCTGTCCAAGAACTGACGTGGAAGAAACATCGAGAGCTAAACTTCACGCTTGGGTTCAGCATTGATCTTCAGAAGATCGGTGCGGACGTGACGCCAGAGCTACACAACGTTCCTCACAATGTCTTCCGTGCAGAAAAGCCGAAAGATTAGCAGGAGCACCGGGAGAGAAAGAGGAGGAGAGACAGAAGGAGACACGGCGAGGGAGGAGAGAGAAACCTCTGTATTCTGTCCATCCTCTCCTTCTCCAAAGTGGCGTCTGTAGCTCTACGCAAAAGCTGCACTGCTTATCGTATTCCTCTCGATCGAGAACCCTGACTGATATCGTCTTCCTGCAGAAACAAGACAACAGGCGGGGGGTTGGAATAATGGATGCATGATGGACACACACACACACACACACACACACACACACACACACAAGTGGACAAGCACACGGGAGGGCAGATGGGTATCGTTGGCCTCTACTTGATCCCGAAGAAAAGAGCGTTTGGCCTGTGCGTGTGTGATGCGAGAGCGATGTCCTCTGCAGACTTGGGCCACGCCCCCCACCTCTCTTCTCATTGGTCTCCACGAGCTGAGGGTCTCCGATCTCCACGAAGAAGCTCTTATTCTTCTCGTACTCTTCGTCATCGATTATCCTGATTTTTATAGTTTTGCTGGGGAAAAGAGAAGAGAAGGAGAAGGAGAAGAAGAACAGTGAGGAAAAGACAGAAAAAGGAAAAAAGCTCAGAAAGAAACCACATGCGAGAGTTCACAGCGAGACGGAAGTAAAGAACGATGGAGGATGCAGAGAAGAGAGAAAGCCTCAGCAAACACAACATTCAAACGGAAATGCATCTTCTATTGTTACTTTGTTTTAGAAAAAAGTACTCCCATTATAAAGTAACAAACGTCACAAAAAAAGCTCCCTGTGACCCAGAAATGGAATAAGTGGTAGATTAAGGACGGACGGATGGATGGATATAAATGTCATTTTACTTTTCGATGAATTACAAGGTTGATCAAAAAAGAAAAAAATTATAAAAACAGAAATACACACACAAACAAACTTGTAAATATATCCTACTGGGGTCTCATCTTAAACATATATACAAAACAATGGGTTCACTCCCCCTGACCTCTAACCCCAACCATCAAAATAACCCCAACCGATATTAAAATCCTATCTTGATCCTGAAACAGACCTTCATTGTGGGGCCCAAATGTCCCCACTTTGGTATTAAAACCCAGCATTTGGGACCTACAGTAAATGCCAGTACACACACATAATCAATCTCCAAAATAATGCTTACAGACTGTAAAATCTGAATCTTTGTGAAGATTTAGGTACATTTTCAACCTTGACACGACCTTCAGGTTTCACAGTATGAATCTCGTAACAAATTGAATGAATTATATCTTGAATGAAAAAATTATATTCAATAACATGGACTTTTTTTACGTGAACGTTCCATTTCACACAACAAAAGAGGAAAGTGACATAAAAAAAAAAAAACTGGATAATTGAAGAAAATGATCTAGCGATTGGTGGGATACTTTAAGATACAAGACATGTTTTAAGATTTAAGGAATTTTTTTAAGATTTAAGATATTGGGTACATTCTTTAGCTTCAACCGTATGAATGTGTCACAAATTGAATTAATTAAAACATTACATTTTCAAGGGAACGCCCTGTTTCACGCGCAACAAAAGAGGAAAACAACATAGAAAAACTGGATAATTGAAAAAAACGATCCAGCCATCGGCAGACATTGAATATTCAAAGATTTGAGATCTGCCTATTTAATATTTAAGATATTTTTAAGATGTAAGATATTGGGTAAATTCTCACCCTTCAAATTCTCCAGTATGAGTTTGTCTCGAATAAATGAAGTAAATCTCGGCAAAAACATTGAAATTTAAAGTGAATGGCCCGTTTCACACACAACAAAAGGAGAACGACATGAAAAAACGTTCGCCAAGAAACATCAACGCCGAACGCAACAGATTTTGAAGTATCGATAAAGGTTTCGATTTGATTGATCAAAGACGGAATGTTCTGTAGTGTTTGAGATAATGAAAAGCCATGTTGTTTGCACAGGGAAGAAAGCTGAGCGGAAATCTGTCGCAGGAAGCTCACACTGGCTTTACACAGCCATCAATCTCCAGCGAAAGCTTTGCTTCCACGGCACGAGGAGAAGAACAATCATCTCAAGAGTTCCTACGCTGAGATACGCTTCAGTCCTGGATATCTTTCTAGCTGCCGTGTGTTGTTTGTTGCGTTAGAATGGATATTTTTCTAAAGAACATCTTCTCTCTGGAGATCCAGACTGAGTGCAAAATAGAGATTGGCAACGTGTTGTTCTCAACCTATTCCACTTAGATACAGTGCTACCTCAACTTACAAATGTCCTAGATAACGAAAATCTCGAGTAATGTGTCAAAAATCTCGTCCCAAGTTCTGAAATATTTCGCCATACAAAAAGAGCGCGGCGTCTTTTTCAGAAGATCTTTTCCCCCGTCTGGTTGTTGGAAATTTTAATCTGATTACTTAACCAGGCCTTTCATTGTCACTTGTTATAACTTTCATACCAACAAAATGTGCAATATTTTTTATTTTATTTCAATATTTTTTTTGTTCATTCGTATTCTCATTTGTATATCAACAATGTGCAATATTTTTCCATGCATATTCTTTATCTTTATTTATTGTTTGTGAATTTAAATTTTGTAAATTTGTAAATTTACCAAGATGTAAATTTCTCATTGTTGGTACAAATAAAGGATTTTCTTCTTATTATTATTTCTTACCGCTAGCCTGCATTGAGATGAGAGTCCAGATGTGTATAAAACGCTTGTATAATCTTCTTCTTTGCACGTCAAATAAACAAAAAAACAACAAAAGCACTAGTTAGTGTCAGAGATCTTGCTTCCAAAATATAAAATAAGATTGTCTTCTCTTTAATTTATTCTCACGTAGAGCCGCCATCTTGAAATGAAAAATTCCGCAAATCCCTGAGATTTACATAATCTCGGAAGAACGGTGACCAAGCGACGTTATATAAACAGAGAGCAAACCAAACAATTGATATGTAACCCTTTTTTTACATTTATTACCAATAATGTATAATTTCTGGACATTTTTTGTCTGTAAAATGTAAAATGTGGCTCAGCTAACGGAATATTCGCCGAACGAAACGGCTCTTGGCACGGATTAGTTTCGTAAATCGGGATTAACACTGTACGTAGGTTCAGCCGAGGTCAGGCTACGCTGCATGCTAACGCCATATCAATAAAACATAGAACTGCTTTTACAATCCCACGCACGTTCTTCAAATGACAGAGCTTCTCTTCCTGGAACACTTGCTCTTCACTGCAGCTTCACGTGTCGCACCAAGCCTTCCAGCACTTTCTTCAATTATCCACAACTGATGACGGTAATAATCAAAGCAGACACGATTCTGAATCTGACTGGGTGATGATCATTACAAGAGCTCCTCAAGCCCAGAAACCAGAATCTGTCCACTTGTCCAGACGCCTAAACACAACCATATAGACAAACTGCCCGCAAACATCAGGAGAACATCACTGTCAGAAACATCTGTGGTGGAAAACCACGATAGAAAGACAGACAGACAGACGGACAGAAAAACAGACAGGCAGACATACAAGTAGATAGATGGAGACAGACATATAGATAGATAGAAAGATAGACAGATAGACCGACAGATATAGATAGATAGACAGAAAGACAGACGGACAGAAAAACAGACAGACAGACATACAAGTAGATAGATGGAGACAGACATATAGATAGATAGAAAGATAGATAGACAAATAGACAGACAGATATAGATAGATAGACCAGACTTCCGAGATAATAAAGAACAGTTTACTGTTCTATACACTTTTGAACTCATGATTTAACTAAACAATTGAATTAACATCAGAGTTCAATTGCCTATAGTGAATTTCTTTGTTACAATTTTTATTCGACCCCCAGGACTGTAAGAATGAGTGTGATCATGTCTAACGACTAATAACAAAAAAGTAAAATAATACAAAAAACTGCCCTTAAAATCCCAGTCCATAAAAACCCCACAACACAACAGTCCAGTTTAGCCACTTCAGTAGTTCCCCGGTTAAGTGCTCACTAGGTTAAGTGCTCGTGGGTTACGTATATCACTCCGAAAACCTCAGGATTCCCAAATGTATGAATTAAACATGGGTTGCGAATTTGAAAGATATTTTGGCTGTGAGGGTGATGTGAGCGCTCAATCTTAAGTACGCACAGGTTTAATTTGCATACTTTAGTGTACGCACAACGTCATATCGGTAATCCAATTCCAATAGTAAAAAAAAAAACAAGGTCATGAATGAACATTGATCTGCTGGTGAGAGCGCGTCGGGCGGAGTCACTGATGCGCTAACCGTGCTAATGCTACGTGGCGAGCATTTACACACTGGTACAGTATGCGTGTGAAAGATGGCAGGGGCTACGTGTAGTCGCTCCCCCACCCACTGCGCCTGTCTCTCTTTAGCAGCTCAAATTCCAGCCTGCAGGAAATCAAAGCGCGCTTTAGATTAAGCCAAACGGGCAGGGGGCTTCTGGGATACGCTCAGGGCCGTGAATCTCTGATCACTGCGTTATATAAAACCACTGCAGTTCATGCCTGACCAGAGACGACTCGCTGACATCACACACACAGAAATGCTTTTCCATTTCTGGGTCACGGGGAGCTGGAGCCACTCCCATAAACTCTGTGATTGATTCCGGGACACGCCCTCTAGATTAGTAGCTAACCAATCACAGAGGGGGACACACTCATGAGCATTTTTTTATTTTGAGATATTTTAAGACAGTGTAAATATCTGGTGACTTGTTGTTGCAATGTTAATTTTAATTTTGCATAGCGACTTAATTCCGCTTAGCGACTTTGCGTTGGTCTGGAACTATGAAAAGCGCTACACAAATGAACTTGAACTTATAAGCTGTGTAGTGCTATTTATGATTCAATAACATAACAGAATAGAAAAGAATAGGCCTTATTGTCACTGTTACAATTTAATACAAATACAATTTAAGTTTTACACTATACTATACATTATAATTACAGTCCAAAAATTGTAATTATTTTACATTTGCATATCATACATTTACGTCTACATTATGGTTATGTTTATTATGACGTGTGCAGTGCTATTTATGTCTATGTTCATGCATGTTTATTTACTTGCTTATTTTTATGCATATTTACTTATTTCTTATTGTTTATGTGTATACTGTATTCGCTATTCTTCTTTAGATTCGTTCTGTTGTTGTAAGATGAAAATATCTCGTTGTGGGACGAATAAAGGCATTATCATTTATTTCGTTGTACACCAAATACTCCTTGTTTGGATTGGTAGAAATGGGAAACCCAGAGGACACCCACACAAGCATGAGAAGACTATACAAACTCCACAATAAACAAACGCTTTAAGGCAACAACGCCACCGCCTGGCCAAAAGTATAAAGTATTCATTTAATGGAAATAATTAAGCCTCCATATATGGAATGTTCAAAACAGGTTGTCTGGACCAATCACGGCACAAAAAGCGAGCAAGGGACCGGGAAAAAACATTGCGACTTTTAGAATTGTGGAAGAATCCGGAGTCCCTGAAGAAACTCGTGAAAAAGCAAGAAAAAGCTCCACGCAACAACTCAAATCTCAAAGACTTCTGCACAAATTGACAAATTGACAAATAAACGTTAAATGACTCTTTTAACAACATTTCCTTTTTCACATTCCGGATAAAAGTCTGGATAAAAAAGAAGGAGTTTAAATTCCCAATGGAAACCACAACGTTAAGTTAAAATTTGAAATTCTTTTTTTCACATCAGTGTGTCAGATCCAAGACCCCTGCAGCCAATCAGGAGCAAGAATCAGGTTTTAGATCCAATAGCACACACACACACACACACACACACACACAAACTTTCATCCGCTATTTGCTCTGTGCTTAGCAACCACGTGAAAACTCTATAGACAGCCACTTTTTGACCGCCATTAACCGTGTGTGTGTGCGTGTGTGTGTGTGTGTGTGTGTGTGTGTGTGTGCGTGTGTGTGTGTTTGTGTGAGAGAGAAAAAAAGGTTGAAAGCAAGATCGGGAGAAGTAAAGCAATCTCTTTAAAATTCAGATTGCGTCTGCTGCTTGACACAAAGAGGAGCCACACCAGATCAATACGCGTCGACTTGTGTGTGTGTGTGTGTGTGTGTGTGTGTGTGTGTGCGTGTGTGTGAGAGAGAGAGAGAGAGAGAGAGAGAGGGAGGGACAGAGCGTGTTTACTGTAAATATAAGAGTATTTAGTCTTTTTCCAAGCCAAAGCAAGTCACAGGGTGATTCAATAACACGGCGGCTGATAACACGCTTTTCTTTGCACACGCTCAATAAATGTTTGGCAGAAATTATGCAAATCCGGTAATGGGGCACGTACTGTGTCCTTAAACCGCAAAACAGACAGAAATACTCACATTCATATTAAAAACGTTTAAAAAAAAGCAAACCCACTGAAAACGAAAAGCCGGTTAATATACGTATGAATATATAACGGTATTGGATTTACAGAATATACACGTGAAAATACACATGTTCTTGTTCATGTGATTGGCACGCAGTGTTAGGTGTAACATACTAAGTTAATCAAATATTTTTCCACTGAAATGGAAGTGCAACTGAATACTGTTCAATTTTAGGTAATTACAGTTCTATTTATGATGAACTTGTTCTACATCGTAAAGTAATAAAATTTGCTAAAATTCATTATGTAATTTTGTGGATTCATTGCCATTGAAAAATTGTCGTAGTGCTGGTGGTAGCGCAATTTTTTTGAGAGTTTGGAACAGGCGTATTTAAAGCGTCAAATTCGGCTGAAGCTACAGGCTGTTTTACAAATGCTAAATAATCATGTCACTTCACACTTCTGAAACATTCAGAAAGAAAACACTCTCGATGCTGCTGAATCTCTGTCTCATAGGTGCATTTATTGCTTCAGAATAATTAATTTTGTCCTACTAATAACTTCATTTAATACAGAATGTAATAAAGCTGTTATGACGAGGGCCATCACAGAAGAAAACTTTTTTTAATTAACGTTTATTAATTTGGTTACAGTCAGCACTTAAATTGTTAGATCACTGTTGTTTTTCAAATCAAAAGGTAAAGAAATACATACGTCCGGTTTAAATCGCTTCATTTAAAACAAGCTTAAAACCACCACTTCCTTTTGTTGGGTAAAAGAAAGGCGTGGCCCTTCTATCTGCCATTTTAAAATCTGGCCTTGTTTTATTTTGGGTAGTGGGTGATGGTGGATTTGATATTGTGTTTATCATGAATCAAATGCATGTGTTGTACATTTATTTTACACACTTCAAATGTATTCCTGATTGGTTTAGAATTGTGTTTATGTTGCCTTTCTGTTATGATAATGGAAATTATTCAAGGCTTACTTTAGTTTTTTTGTCCCCACTACAAAGCAAGAAATTTGGTTTTTAGCCATTTCTGTTTTGGCGGGAAAATGGCCTATAAAGTTTATCTGTTGTTCTGGTAATTTAAACAATTTGTCAGTTAAAGGTTCACGGGATTTTGAAACGTATTTAGATAAGTTACTTTTTCAGTAACTAAGTAACTTTTCAGACACTGTAATATTTTAAATACGAAATCGTAAAGCAACTAGTAATTCATTACTTTTTAAAAGTAACTTACGCAAGACGGTTGGCACGGTTCCAATACGAAACATATTGGGAAATCTGACCAAGCCAAAATGAAAGTAAAGCCTTATCCAAACACGACTTGGTTTTCTTCTTTGGCGGTATGAAACAATCATCCTTCTGCAATCTCGCCCCCCGGTGTATGTGTAAAAAACGGTGTAATTTCCGCCGCCGAGCGTGAGCCGGAGTGAAAAGCACACACAGAGACAGATAGTGAAGGTATCGATCGTGCTGTGTCGGGGTGAAATGAGAGCTTGGTGCAGAGACCTGCTGGTGAATAATGGAAAGAAAATGAGAGCGGAGGTAGAGAGTGAAAGGAAAAAAAAAAGAGAAAGGTCGAGGCAGAAAAAAGAAAGAACAGGGAGGGAAAAAAAGGTTGTGTGTGTGTGTGTGTGCGTTCTGCTTTACAATGAACATTACGGGGCAGTGAAACACTTAAGTGGCTTTTAATTCCGAACATTTCGATTTTTCAAGATGTACTGTACAGTTGCAAAAAACATTTCGGTTGAATGACAGTAGCTTTTGTTTTATTTCAGTTCAGCAATATCGTTTCTTTTCAATCCGAGTGCAATTCAAGTCCAATGAGCCTTGAAGAAAAAAGAAAATAAAAGATGAAGGCAAAAGGCACAATGCTTTGTGTTTACTTGTTGTTCTGCTTAATGTATGTTTTGAATTGAATTTATAAAATGTGCAATATTTCCTCCACAAAAGTCGTTTACCTCATGTGCAGTCTTTTTTTTACGCTTCTTTAGTTTACTTATTCTTTAGTGAGTATTAATGTGTATTAACTGCTGTATGTGTTCAATTTCTTATTTGAATAAATGCAGTTTAGAGTTACATTTTTAGTAAATACAATACAATAATAAATACATAAATCGGAATAAATGGTAATAACTTTTTAATCTGTCTGTCCGTCCATAAACTTTTCAATGGGTTCCATTTGTGAGAAACAAACAGAACAACCAAAAAAACAAAAACGAAAAGAAAAATGCAAACCTTTTCAAAGGGCCATCAAACATTTATGACACATTCTATTAAAACCGAAATGCACATTACATGCTGGATGCATGTTTTCCTGGTGCGTGCAAACTCCTCCATATGTGGTTGTTAAAATCCCGTTCAAAAGAATCTGATTTATCCCATTTATCCTTAAACAGAACATTCTCCTACAACCAGACATGGTGGTGGTCCGATTAAAAGTTCACCACCCAGTTAAGTGTATGTTGGTTCTGCTCTGCACATCTACCAGGTCAAGGTGAATACAAACGAAACCAAATAATTTTGTTCTTGACATATTTTCGTCACAGGAGACGGGAACGACAGGAAGACCCACTTTCAGAACCCAAGCTCCTACGTTCCTTCCCTCCGTTGTGATATCTGGCTCACACCACCCGTCTCCCGTCCCCAGGGTGGGTTTTGATGGGCAGGTCGTAAGTGAGACAGTTAATTAGATTAATAGTGTCTGTGCCACAGGAGAATAATGTGTGTGTGTGTGTGTGTGTGTGTGTGTGTTCCAGTCTTTGAACTCGGTAGTCATAAAGCATTTTTAATATTCATGAGCTTTGTTTTGGCTAATCATTAATAATGTATTAATTGAATAGGCGGCATTTAGTTTTAAATGGGAGGGTGGAGAGAACACAACAGTCCGTACGTGACGTTCTTACCAAAATGCTCTTTATACGCACCCACGCTTCGCAGCATCTTTTTGCACATTAACACGTATTTGCATTTTATTTTCATGCATTTTACATTTTTATTTTGTGTTTATAAGTGACTCGGTTGACTCCTTGTCCTTGAGTCGTGGGGTTTGTCTCAAAGTCTCACATGCTTAAAAGTATTGAGAATACTTTTTGAGGATTGAGGATTGAGAAATTTGCCAAAAGTGGGTGTGTTCCGTTGTGATTGGTTGACCACCAATTAAGGATGTACAATAAATCCCACCTTCAAGCTAAGAGTGGGATTGTTTCAGCTCCACGTACCTAAGAAATGGAATAAGAGGAAGATAACGGATGGATATTTTATCATCTGATCTGCAGGCATCCCCACAACATCACTAAAGTTCCCCAACGTGAACTCTACTCTTTTTGCAAAATTCACTCCATTTTTAAATTGTTCCAGCAAAAAAAAACGAGGGTAAAAGCAGAGTAGCCGCAAAATATGGCATTTTTCAACATGGTTTTCTTCATGTCATTTTCGTCATGTGTTTTCATTGCTGGTTAAAACAGCTTCATCCACAGATTTCCCTCGTTTATTGATGAACTGATTTATAAAAGAGTGGACTTCTGGCTTCACTCTGTCTTCTCTCATGGATGTGACTGCCATGGTGGGAATTTTACAGAAAGTTACCGCTTCTAACTTCTTAGTTACCGAGGGTTTGAAGACCCAGAGAGGATGTGAAGACCCAGAGAGGATGTGAAAAAAATCAGTGATGGTTTCCAAACATATTGGCATCCATATTTGCCGAAGGCTTTGGAATAAAACTACCGTGATAAGGGAACGTCAGCCACACTTTCTACACCAGGGAGCAAAAAACGGAAAACAAATTTGTCCCTATGACCTTCGTGGTGGCTTCTGTCCTTTATTGTGCACGGCTCTCCATCCCTCAAGGTTGGACCAAGCCTGTCTGCTGTTCCTCAGCGATTAACCAAAGCTGGAAGAGTGTCTATAAACGTTCAAAAGAAGAACAAACCCTCCGTCTATATATCTGCTGGGTTTACCGAGATGGTTGCTCTCTGAGTTCATGGATGAGGAATAAGCTGCTTAAAGGGATGTTCTATCCATTCCATTATCAATCTTTTTGGTGACACTATCGTATCCAGGGCGATCCAGGTAATGTTTCAAGCAGATCTTTGAGGAATGCGACTTTCAGATCAATAGAATTTCACACTTCATAGATGGCGGTGGCGCAAAACTCACCCAAAAATGATCTTTGTCAGTTTCACTCTGTCTTCTTTCGCAAATAATATTTATTTTTGGTACAAACTGGAAAGCAAGTAGCTGTTTGCTACATTATTGCCACATATTTAACACTAATCTTTAATTATTGCACATCCATGTCTCAAATGTATAAGTCAGTTTCACTTTGTCAGCTTTCTATTGTGTGATTAAATGTCGCTGCTGTGTGTTATTCATGAAGTCTCTTGGCTGCTCTTCTTTTGCTCTTCTTTTAATCTCTCAATCCAAATCAAAAGAATCAAACACTAACAACCGAGGAGACTTTTTAGAAGATGGAACCTGTCTATTCTCAGTTATGGTTCCTTGGAAACCCATATATGGGCATTTTTCCTGACGGTTGACCTTTTGAACCCTCCTCCTCTACAGATTTAGCATATATCAGCTCTGCTGTCAGTGCTGGACCACCAATTTTCTTGTCTTCTGCTAGCACTTATACACAGAGCGGCTTGGCAAGTGTGTGTGTGTGTGTGTGTGTGTGTGTGTGTGTGATTGATCCTTATCAAGTGTCTCTGATGGATAGTGCCGCAATATTGCAAACACACACACACACACAAACACACACTCTTTCTCTCTCTTGAGGGAATATAAAAGATGGCCCTTGTTTCCCGGAAGAGCCGTGATTTCCACTGTTCCTTAAATTACAGTTCTCTGCAATGCTCTATTCCCCACACATCTGTCTCACACACACACTCAGACAGATGCTGGACACTCAGCAGAGACTCGGCCAAGCAAGGTTCAAGACAACTGACAGCACACCAATCAGAAGGCGCGAGAGTCCCATCCCACCAGATCATTAGCCCACTAATTTCCGAACAATTGGGAGCAGATCGAGAGCAGACGAAGCCCATCAGCTCCAGCTCGCAGCACTTGAGATAAGTCAACGCTGTTAGTGGCAAAGACACCAGCTTGTTTAGATGATCCTCATGTTCTCCGCCAGTCATGTCAGAACCAGATGAATGCAGCGCCAACACCTCCGGCTCAGGAAGTAATGACCTGAATTTGTGAACTGAAGGAGAGACAAATGGATTTGATTCAGTGCGTGACTGCAAGGCGAGCACAAACGTCCACGGGAAAGATCTCGTCGCTGGAATTAGAATAGATGGCAAACGAAAACAGGACGGTTTTCCGAAAGACATGCGGATTTTTCAGCCAAATTGAGTTTAAAAATCCAGTTGGTCGCATCCATGAATTCAACGTGCAAAAATATTTCCGAAGACACGGGCTAATTATTTATAGTGTCACAATATCACATTCTTTTTAATCGCTCGTTAAAATGGGGCAGCAAATGTTTGAATTTTTTCCACTTTCCGAATATCAATCTTTAATTTAATATCAATAAAAGCAACGCGCATATTTGTTTGAGAACACTTCCGAACAATATATGCTAATTAATTTGCGTAAGCTGAGAGGCAAAAAGTATTTATGCTTTTTTAATCAGTACTGTAGGTATCCTCATATCAAAATAGAATAATACAGGTATGAGTATACGTTCAGCTAATTTTTTCTTCAGTTTCACTCTGTCTTCTTTCGCAGATAAGAATAATAACAACTATTTAGTACAAATTGGGAGGCAAGAAGCTTTTTGCTACATTTGCTACAACATACTGTATTCAAAGCCAATAAGATAAGAATATTAAAGCTAAATAACAACATTCTGCACATTCTTGCCTCCAATTTATACTTCACTTTGTTTTTATATTGTGTGACTACATGTCACTACTGTATTTTTATATTTATTACGTATCTCAGCTGCTTTTATTTTGCACTTCTTTTAACCTCTCAATTGCTGTGTTTTTAAAGAATGTGAGAGGAGGATTTACAGCTAAAATGGTTTAAAAAAAAATAGGACTTTTGGTTTCCATACATCACAGGAATGTGTTTGTTCCCCAAGCTTTGGAACGTAACTACCACACTATATGGAGATTAATGAGAAATATTTGATATAATAGTCGGTTTCTATGATTCATACACGGAATATATTTTGTCAATGACTTCATATTTATTATAAAACACACACACACACACACACAACCTGGACAAGAACCAATATTCTAGAGCGTAAAACAATTCCGCCTCTATATTTTCAAGATGGCCGACACCATCAAACCACTAGGAACGTCTCTTCCCCTGAGCGTTATCAGCCAGGCTGGGGTCAAAGGTCACACGGTGAGAACCGCAGAGGGACAACATACTCATCACCCCACAGTAGATGCAAATAACCTGCAACTAGGTAATTAAAATCTCCATATAATGAAGTCACGCTTGGGCACAGGGAGGCAAAGGCCTAATGGTCTTGAGGAGCCTTGTGGTTTCCCCTTCTAAACTCGGGTCATGGCGCTGTAAGGAGAAGAGAAAGATTCTAAAGATGAATAGACTTGATCCCAATAATTGCCATCTAGATGCAAAAAATGTCCACCTTCAGCGGAAGCATTGATTCCCAGCTGATCTATAGATGCTGTCCGTTGCCTGATCAATACGAGATACAGTCAAATTGAGTTTCAAACCAGACCACCACTTTTCTCTGCATTTACATTGATGTGATGATGTCATACAGCTGCTTTTTCCTATAGGACACAGACTCAGTGGCTAGACACACATGCACACACGAGTGTACATATAGTATGTGTGTGTGCATACTGTATATTTACTGTATATTTTATATATATATATACGGTAACATCTGTCTTAAAACACCATGGCGTTGGTCACTTGTTGGTCACAATAAATATCCGATAAATATACCAGACAAATAATTTACCTGACTATTCACTGAGCGAAAATAAAGCCAAACGTGTAGTTACAATAATAAACACAACTCTGGGTTTGCTGTGCACTGGGGCTTTGAGAAACACTGAGAGAGAGCGAATCCAGCAACTCCAAATTGTCAGATGAACGTATTCTTCGGAAAAGCCAATGGGAAGCTTGCATGTGTTGCGTGCAGTTTTTTAACTCTTTTTAAACTTTAAAATAAAGCATAAACACGTTTAACTGAACCTGTTATGTTGTAAGAAGGAGCAATTGAAGCAATTTGTCAAAAAAGCCACATGGGTTTTAATTCCTATTTTATAACTCAGTGCTAGATGGACATACACATTATTATTAATATTTTAATCAATCCACTGTGTCAGTATGATAAGCCCCATAGGACACAGGATATGTCAGAGCATAACGTCCGAGTCGCGTTCTATTAAAGATGGCTTTCCATTACAGGTTTAGAGTTTTTATACGACATGTAGAGTTTTTATCTGAAGTAATAAATTACCTTAAATAAATTGGATTATACACTTTTTTTCATAATGTCATTAACTACCATATAATTGTCATAATAATTATAATAATTATTTATTAATTATTTTACAAATGTATTTTACATTTCCTGTTTCACAGTTCGTCTTTGTTATTGACAATAAAATGTGTTATTACTAAAAGTGTGTTTTAGTCATTTCTTTTTTGGCATTTTAGTGTTTTAATTTTGCGGAATTTGTCTTTTGTTTTCCCTTTTTTACTGTACCGTGTACTGTACTGTTTACCTCATGACCACGCCCACTCCTCACAGAGGTTGAAATTTTATAATGGCACATTACATTTAAATTGCGAATTGTTTATTTTGAAAGTTGAGGGGAACTGCTTCGTTTCACAAAATGCCCTGAATTATTGTGCAATTATACTATTGGGTAAAATCCTCTATGAAATTCTCGCCTCTCATTGTCGTTTTTGTAGCAAGAGTGAGAGTGTTTTAAGAGTGAGATTTATTGCTTGACCTTTAGGAGAATAAGGGTTGTTTCCATATATCGTGTGAGTTAGATTTTGCAACATAACTACTGCGATAAACACAGGTCTACGGTACACACACACACACACACACACACAGCCAACAGCTTTGTTTTTACATTTGTATTCATCTATGTTGGATTTAAATTACATTACGCATTCGACAGACGCTTTGATCCAAACGAGAGGCAGAAGAAGCGAAAGTTCACAGGAAGCGGAAAAGCGTTGTTCAATAAATGAACAAACTGGAACATTGATTGTGTAACGATTGCGCAAGTTCCCAAATTAGGGTCTCTGAGCGACACGAAACCTCCATCTCGGCGAGCAGATTGAGGTGAACACCCATTTATTACGGACGCTTTCTCGAACTCATCGCCGAATTGATGACACTTCCTGAATTGGAAGAGAATACGATCATTAATGAACTTTGACACTTGACAAAATGTTCCATTCGGCGGCGTTTTGGTTCCGTCACCCCTGCTTTTGAAGCTCCGGCTCTTTATTCACAGCAAAAATAAAGATGAGAGCAAGACAAAGCGCCAGAGCAGGGCACAGTATTATCCGTAGGAGGTAAAGAAAAAAAAAAGCTTTTTACAGTGAAAAGAAGAAATATAAAGGAACCGTACGTTCGTTGCAGGCAAATGGAGCTCCATCGGTTGTTAGGAACTTTCCACAAAGGGAAAAAACAACAACCTAGAAACTTCTCTGTGGCTTTCGGTTACATCAGACATCCAAACTGTAATTTGTGGAAGATGAATTGGCTGGCAAGACTTTTTGTATTCTACACTTACTCCGCAGAGCAGAAGTGGCCGAATAATATTGACCAATGGACACAAGTCAATGTGATCCGGCCTCTATTGAACATCCATATAATCATGTTCTAAACAGTTTTCCCATTTCTGGGCCACGGGAAGCTGGAGCCAATCCAAACTCTGGGTCTCAAAGCAGGACACGCCCCCTGGATTGGTGGAAGACCAATCACAGAGCGGGACATTCACATTCTTATATTTTTTTGGGGGAATTCCCTAAATGCCAATTTACATGAACATTGTTTGGAACAGTGGGAGGAAACTGGAAACCCAGAGGAAACCCACACAAGTATAAGTAGAAACTCCACACTTGATTTTTGTCACTTTTTGTACGTTAATTCTGTATATTTGGCTATATTACAGTATATTGGCTATATATGTATATTCTGCATCAATATCATACTCGACTTAAATATACAAACAATATGTACATACTTCTATAATGTACCTACTTTAATATTAAACCTAATCTAATAAAAGTGAGTGCACTCATATGAAGCAGCGAGCGTTTGACTGTAAATAGTGTGTTAGATGAAGACTGTGGTCACATGGCAATTAAATCCATTAACACAAGAGCTCATTTAAATAAATCACAGCGTTCTGTCACATATAGAGGCGGGATTTATCGCGCAGCCTAAGTTTACATTTGGTTATAAACGCTGCAGAATTTGTAGTAGATTAAAGTGTGTGAGTTTCTCAGTATATTGTTTTGGTCGAAAGTCCAACTCTGAATGTGAATTTGTGGCTATTACTAAAACGTAATTGCTTTTATTAAAGAAATGTTTCAGAACCAGTAAAATGTATTACGCGACAAAACTCACCGCACACTGAAGCTTTTACGAATTAAATATCCCAAATCCACATTTTAAATTTGTATTCATCTATGTTACATTTACATTGAATTATTCATCCGACAGACGCTTTGATCCAAACGAGAAGCAGAAGATGCAAATGTTCACAGGAAGTGAAAAAACGTTATTCAATAAATTAACAAACTGAAACATTGATTGTGTATCGATTGCGCAAGTTCACAAATTATGGTCTTTGAGTGACACGAATAAATCTCCATCTTGGTGAGAAAATTGAGAATTTATAGTAGATTAAAATGAAAGAGTTTCTCAATATGGCCACTAGGGGCAGTGTCTTACTCAGAATCAAACAAATTGCATCACATGGTTATAATGAAATTGGGAACAACAAAAGGAAAATAACACACAAAGTAAAAATGTAAGATATTAATACAAATCTTAATAAGATATTAAGAAATTGGCATTTGATCCTGCAACATCTTGGTCGCAGGTCCAACTCTGAATTTGAATTTGTAGTTATTACTAAAACGTAAGTGCAAACCACATTAAAAATCTCAAGTCCATTTTTCCAAAACAGCAACCGTCTGCTCCACCAAAGCAAAACACACAAATGAAAAGTCCAGAGAAAGTCTCGGACGCAAAGACGTGAGCCTGTGAAATTCTTTAAGTCCTTGAGAAGAGACTTTATTTAATTTAATATAGTCACTCACTGACCACACCTTAACCTGATTGGGCACCTTAGACACTTTACCTCAACCAAAGTGTATTAAATTTTTTTTATTTATTTTATTGTATTTTTCATCCTTATTATCATATACTGTATTTTCTCCCTTTACTGTAAAACCACCATGTTTAAATGCTGGATGGTCTGAAAAAACCTTTCACCGCATGTCGTACCCTGACAAATAAAAATGAGAATTTCCCCACTGTCCGGATGACGGATGGACAGCAGTGGTCAAGCTTGAAGTGAAGGAGTCCAGCTGTCTGTGTAGACCCTGGTGTCTGGAGCACAAAGCCTTTAGGACTGATTAGTGTCTCTCTGTCCCCAGTCAAACATCCTTTAAGACTCATTAGGCTCTGCTGTTGTCACGCCCGCTGGCAGCGACCCCGGAATCTCAACTCGGAAAACACGGTCCCAGATTAATGTTAGAATCACCACTATAAACTACACAACACTGACTCACTGAATAGCCAATGAATCAAATTCTTAATCGTCCTAGTGTGGAGAAATATAGCTCAAGAACACTTAAGTCGTGATACTTCCAGTCCTAGGATTTGAACCTGTGAGCTCTGGGATGCAAGTCTAACCCAGGCATTGGCAAACTAAGGCCCGGGGGCCACATGCGGCCCATTCAGCGTTTTAATCCGGCCCGTCGGACTTTTGACCGCAAATCAAAAAAATTGCTGACCACAACTACTGACCCTAACCACTAGGCCACAACTGCCAATAATAACTTTAGCTCCCAATAAATCAGCTCAATATCCGAAATTTAGAAACATTTGGACACTTAGCACTGGCTAAGACACGACATGCGACAGAATTAAAAAATATAAAAAATAAATTTACCCAAATAACAAAAATGAAGAAACCGTACCCACGTAGTGATACCTAGCAGTGGCTAAATAATACTGGAAAAAATTAAAACAAATTAAATTAATTTATATACAAAATGTATATATAAATAATTTATATACAAAAACAAATAAAATACAATAACTATGTTGTCTTTCTGTGTAAAATCTGTCTGTCTGTGACAGTTAAAACCGGAGTACGTATGGACATAATCTGCACTTAAAGCCGTGTAAATGACTGTAAAGTGAAAGTAAATGAGGTAATTTCTGCAATTTATGATGACACTTTGTTAAAAAACAAATTAATTCACATTTTTAATACGGCTTAAATTGCAATGGTAGGTATTAATTATCTAATTAGACTATTTGGCACTTAAAATCCTAAAAAATGTTTCCTAAAGTGACCTGTGCACCTTAAAATCCAGAACAAAATGTCCGCCTTAAATGTGAAAAAAGATGAGCAAACAGACGTTGTGATATAATCCGCTGCTCCTTATAGTCCCACAAATACGGTCCACAGAAAACAGCATGAATAATGTGCCAACAATACGCAGGCCAAGCCTTCCCACAATCCCCTTGCCCACAGGACAGCGACACGCACTTCAAACCCGCTTCTGAAGGCAGAATCTGCTGAAACTCACAAACATTATGCTTGACGGGCACAGAACACCACTACACTAGTGCCAGGTGGGTTGACCTCCTGACCTCCGCTGCCCGGTCTGAATGAGGATGGGCTGTGACAGCTGCGTGAGGGGGCACAGGAACCACTGCACGCTCGCGCATCACTTCCTGTCAAACCTGTAACGCTTCAGCCGCACGCTGAGCATGCAAGCGCGCCATCTGTCAATCCCTGCGCTTCTAGTCGGGCTAATTAATTCAAAACGAGCTTGTTATCAAGACGAAGATGGCGCGTTTTAGCTTCTAGATGAAGTGAAAAAATGTGAAGAAAAAAACTTTAAATACCTAAGTGTATTATTTATTGATAACTTGAACACACACGCCCAATTATATCAAATATTATTATATTGTATATATGTATAATAAATATTGATATATATATTTTATTATTTATATTATAATAAAATTGTTACATTTTATATAACAATATTATTTATGCTCTAATTGAGGCATTGCAGCTGGTTTTCCGCAATCTAAAATAGAGCAACTGTTACTTTTGTTTGTAATGTGCAGAAACATACACGTAATCTCATACATGCCAGATATGCAAAGTTTTAAATCAATTCTGGATAATCGGAGCAACCACTTTTATAGATAAAATCCCAAAGAACCAAAACGGATCCTATTACGTAATATTAGCTTAATTGTGGGTATCGTCTGCTTATTTGGATCCAACATCTGATTAATAGGACCAAAGACATTTCACTACATGTCGTACCACGTATATGTATGTGACGAATACAATTTGAATTTGAATGAAGGTGAGGGAAAATAAGAAAACGAACCCGTAAATTGCCCGTGTAGTGTACCACGGTAAAGTCTGTGAACACACTTTAGTCTGAGAACTATGTGTGTGTCTCGTTTCTTCTGTCAATAGAAAATGAAAATTGTGACGGGAATGTGGAATTTTATCAGGTCAAAAATAAAATTTGAATTGGAATTTGATCATTTCGAAAAACGTGTAAAAAGTTTTTCATGGAACAAAGTTGATGAGCAACAGTAGTGAAGGTTGTGTTAAAGTTTTGGCCCGATGCCCAACCACTAGACCACGACCTCTAACAACCGATATTGACCGTCCTCCATCATCTCCTCGTGCTTATTTGCGCTGTATTGTAGCTAAAGGCCGTTGAAGGCCAGACAGCTGTGAAAGCCGAGGAGAATTGTGGAGAATGTGCGCAAGTGAATGTGTTTTCCTCGTCTAAACTGCTTCTCTTTTCCGGTTGATTACAGAGGCCACAATTATCTTCCACTCATTCCTCCATCTGTTCTCACAATACGCCACATCGCTTCTTTTTTCGCTCTTTCCCTTAAAACGAGCCAGTGAAGCAGTATGTGCATGCGGGATGATGCTCGCGTGCAGTTTAATTAGCGCAGATATGCGTGACGGGCGACGGCGAATGAGAGAAATGACGAGGAATCAAGACACATATGACATTAGCGGGCGAGCAAACTATTTATTTGACCAACACCAGTGGCAAAATGAAAGCTGACACAGGCTGGAGGACGTTTTTCTTCATGGCAGACGTGATTTGTTCATAAACAGACCTGCTGGGGCGATCACGGGACAAAACCAGGGGCATTTAACGAATAACGATATTTCGGTACGTAACGTTCAGTGATGTGGAAAAGCTAATTGTAATTCGGTGAAAAGGCAGTTGAGCAACTTTGTGACATCGCCGGAATCCTGTGTACTTTTAAAATTGAAATTGAGGAAGGCCAAACACTTTTCAAGGACGTTTCACTCCATTGATTGAAATCAAATAAAACCCTGAAGCTGTTCTTAAATTCTAAAAGATAACATTCAAAAGCCGCGGTTCATTTTGAACAGCTGCCTTCGGATGATCCCAGATTATAAAAAGGTCTTTAGAAATAAACTGAACTTGAACCTTAAATTCTATAGTTTTATTATCTATAAAGATGAAAAGAGATAGAGATGTGAATATAAAAAAGGACAATAAAGTTCGACTTACTAGTGATAAAAAAAATTACTTTTTCATAAAATTGGCCTTTTAATATAAATTAAAAAATTTAAATAAATATACGAGCTTAAATATAGAATGCCACCCTAAGTAGAATGCCCACTCTTATAAGAATTCTAGAAATCTGTAACACAAATTCAAAGTTTTGACAAACAGTAGATAAATGTGCTTTAAAATGAACTGTGACTCACAAAAGGGTTAAAAGGCCAGTGCTGGACAACTGACCACTCCAAGACGTTTGCTTTTACATTTGACCTTTGACATCAGACAGGTTGGATCACAGTTTTACAGTAATCACTTCTATTGTGCGGAGAAATCCTCTCAATCACTTAAAGAATTACAGCCACTTATGGTCAATATCTATTCATTCTTCCTTCAGCCGTTATCTGCCTCTAACACTCTCTTTTCACTCTAAAGAGACTTTAAGTGCCATAATTGACAGGCCTTCCATTCCCCCAGAGCCGGAGAAATGCTTTGCTCCGAGTCACAGTGCTGATTGGGAAGCTCGACCTATTTCCTTTGTCACATTTACCTTCCTCTAATCCTGCAATACTTGGAGTGTGAGTGCGGATGGTCGATTCAAAAAATGTCTTTCCACACAAATCCATCCCGCCGGACTCAAAAAGTCCTGATTTCTTTTGTGTGTGTTCCACATAGTTTTATATTCGCGATATATTCCACGATATATTTATTTATAGTCTCCTCCGAGTTGTATTTGGCCAGTTTGGGTAGATATTTCTGGTGGGAATGTGTTTGCTGTTTGTACTTTATGATGCTCACCATGTTTATATGACTAATCAGGTCACTGTACTTAAGCACCAGTTTGTCACCTGTGTTTTGCCAGTTTGCCAGCGTTGTTTGCCCGTCATTCTAGCCGTTTGATATTGCCTTGTCTAGTCGAGTCTTGTCCTTGTTTTGTGTAGCTAGCCATTTTAGCTAGTCTCGCCTTGCCTTTAGTTTTTGGATCTCCATGTACCGACCTCTGCCTGCCTTGACCACGTCTTTGTATTAAACCCATTTAGTGAATTTAGTGTCTCGCTTCGTCCGCACTGTCCGTCACCCAGTCCTGCGACAATCTACGACAGGTTTGGGTTTGAGTCCAAATCTATAAGGAGTTTCTGCGTGTTCTGTCTTAAATTTACCCCAACAGCCCATTGACATTTGGGAGAATTGGAGTTTGGAAAATTATGCATAGGTGGGAGTGGGAGTGTGCATGTGTGTGTGCCGTTCTGTGATTGGTTGCCCTCCATTTCGTTTCTTGACATGCTTTTATCTAAGTCTACTGTACTTCCTCAGTGTTTTGCTCAAGGATAATTCAGATTCAAACCTGCAACCTTTAAGCCACAAATCACAACCCACAAGGCCACGCCTACCCAACCATGTTATAGTCCCACCTTCAGCCCTTGAGTTTGTGTGATGGCTCCAGCTGACCCAGGAATGGAAAAGGTAAAATGTTTGATAACATTTTCGATTCAAACAAATAAAACGTTTTTATGTGTTAAAATGAGTTATGTTTTATGTGCTAAAATTTTAGTTGCTCTTCCCATGATGCCGTGCTTACAAAAAATGCAAGTTTTCTCTCAGCAAAATGCAAAACGCAGAGCGGATTTCACAACACTAATGCCTTTATTTCCAAATCATTGGCTCCTCTGCCTCCACAATCTAATGCGACAATGCAAACATCAAGCGTAAAGCTGCTCTCATCTGTTCATAAAGCTGGAGGTGACACATCTGTCACATGTCACGAGATATGGCTCCTCTGACTGTTATGAGGAACGAGTGGAAGCTAAAAAGGTCAAAGGTCAAAGGTTTGGAATTGACCCGCGTTTGATTAGAGGTCACGGCAATTGAAACGAATGAGCAAATGTCACCAGTGTGATATTTCATTTTCCGCACGCGGCTGCGAACGAGGATAAGACGAGAAGATCCGTCTGATTGTGAAAGAACAATCGCCATGTTTGCATTTGTTCGTTTTTCTGACGACTCTCTCCGTCTCAATCTCCTGCTCGCTCTCAGACGGCCTGGTAAAAAGACCTTTCGGAGCACTCGATTCACTCCTTTGTGGTTGCTGTCAGCGTTTTAATTGAACCAGGCAGAGATGAACAATACCGCAGAGTTTTGGAGTGTGTGTAAAGATGGGGTGAGGGGAAATGGACGTCGAGAAAACGCTACTTCCCGCCATTCATATATGTTTGTTCAATGTTCATGTCTGCTCTTCAATGGCTCTTTAATACAACGTGCAATAAGCCAAATGCATTAATGTCATCGTCTATTCATCGTCTATAAGCAATTTCTAAATTGCTTTTCCATTTCTGGGTCACAGGCAGTGGTGTTAAGTACTTGAGTAAATGGACTTTGTTACTTTTAAGCCATTACAGTATAAACACCCCCTGTTTTTTCGAGACCAAACATGAATTTATTTATTTATTTTTACATTTCTGGCTTAATTACGTTAATTTTCTTTCAAAAATACATTCATGTGGTTTTACTTAAAAATAATAATAAATAATATATTCTCGCTGAACTACACCTCCCACAATCCTTTGCTCACTGCAGCTCACTGCACGCCAGACTAAAGGTTTTTGTTAGACGCTAATATTAGAACAGTCACATTTTTCTAACATTTAATAGTTTTTTCAATTGTTTTGTTCTTTGTCTTGTTTCTTTTTGCTCGGAAGCTTTTGCACACCGCTGTACGTATAAAGACTTATTTGACGCTTATTTGTGATTGTTCTTGAATTGAAATGTGAAAAAAACAGGCGCTTATATTTACGTGCACATTCGAAATCAGCGATTATAAGCACCCTCAAGTTTTTGAGCCGCTAAAATTGGAAGAAAAAAAAAACGGGCGCCTAAATTAGTGTAAATACTTTTTTGGCCACGTTGTACTTGTACTGAGTCTCAAAATTATAAGCAACTTTTACTCTAGTAGACTACATTTTTGACTGAGTATGATGTACCATGTCTTTCAGAAATAAATTACACTGTTCTTTTTTTTTAGCCTACATCGGCCATAATCCACAGGACTTGGTTAAAATAAGCTGTCACGCTGAAAATGCGCATTAAAGTGCTAGATTTGTTCCGCTGTACATCGGGTCTCCGCCCAGATTGGGTTTAAAACATTATTTAGAAACCCAATATCGATATATCAATTCATCTTTATGCATTTAGCAATTGCTATAATCCACAGAGGTTCACGTCACACTGCAGATTAGCAAATCAAACGTCTTGTTTTCCCTCGGGAACGGAACTCATGACCTACGTAAATAAATGGCCAACAAGACCAAACAACCTGCTCAGATGTGGATTATTCTCCGTATAATGGGATTATAAAGGACTGTCTGATATCACGGCTGATAAGAATGTGACTCTGGGGTCCGCTCTTGTTCAGCCAGATTGGGGATTATCCCGAGACAAGATGCTCTCATTCCGACCAATATTATCTAACTGTCGCACTCTCTCTCTCTCTCTCTCTTTCTCCTCCACAGTCTTGACCTTTTTATTTCATTTCTTATTTCTCCAACAGTGAAGCTCCAGGCACAGAAACGCCATGAAATTAAACCAGTATATCATCTCACCCAGCCACTCAACATCTCATTTAGCATCTAGATGGTTCTGGAAGGCTACGTGGAGCAAGCATGTTCCTGCGTGACAGCGACGTGGGGCGTCATTGATCAAGTTCATCCCAGAATCCCTGGAGCAGTCGGGCTCTTTTAAATCCCAGTCAACTGGATATGGGATGGCAGGCGCATCACGGCGCTCCCAGGGCTTTAAAGATGCTCACACGGCACCGGGTCCATAGACACGGCTGTCAGTTCTAAAACAGATGGTGGCCGTGAGATAAAAAATAAAAACGAGACAATCCTCAGCGCGGTTCGGTAAAAACGGTGATCCGTTTGTCGATGCTGAGGACGTCATCCAGATCCCTGGTGACAATCCCTCAGATGCTGAGATTTCCCACACGGCATGTTGGTGTGACAACCAAGACGCGAGGTGGGAGGAGCCGTCACGCTGCATGACAGCTCTGAGCCAATCAGAACGCCTCGGCAGCTGTGATTGGCATCTCTGTTGCCTAAGTGCCACAAAAGACCTGTTTGCTCTGACTGAATCTGGCGTGATGAGGAGAATTGTGCGTGGTGAGATCTTGGTGTGTAGAATCGTCTCCCCTGGCACCAAGTTAATGCTCCTCGAACTTTATGAACAAAAGCACAGCACGAGACATTAATAACCGGAGCAAACCATCAGTCAAACTCGCTCGAACTCCTCTCGGCCAATCAAACGCCTTCTCTTTCATCCCGCCTCCTCTCGCCATGGTAACAGCCAATGGGATGCGCGTTCAGCCTAATTGACTTCTGGAGAGCAGAGGCAGGAACATCAGTCTCTTTAATGGGAAAAAAAAAAATTAAGCCGCTTTCTTCTCACACACACTCTTACGCGCAACGATACTTTAACAAATTCATCACTCCTAATAAATTATAATGCGACATATAGCGTAACAGGAGACGCTAGGGCGCAGAAATCAACATCTAAATGCCCCAAAGTAGCCAACGACGTCCCACTCGACGCTCTCTATGGAATCTAATCCTCATCTTCCATGTTGTGTGTGTGTGTGTGTGTTGTTTGAAGAATAATTGAGCTAACAGGTCGCCCCTTTAATTGAATTCCTAGCCGACGGAGGCGCCTGGCACCGTAAACAAGCGCAACAGAAAACCCGGGCGCTGACCATGGAATCGCACTCACGACGGAACATTAAAGATTCATACCTTAATTATACAAGCAAATCCGTCGTATCCGCCCAAGATGCGCGGGAACCTGAACCGCGGCCTTAAATTTCCATGTGAGTGTCGACAAAACAACAATCAGCCACCTACTAAATAAATCAACCAATGAGCATCCAATTCCGAAAGTGATATATCTGAATAATTAACCGGATTAGTTTGGATTAAACGCTGCTTTTGGAACAAATAAATAAATAATGTTTTCGAGTAAAAAGTGTCGACTTCCGCAAAGCACTCGCCTTGTGTTTCTATACAGGTGCAGTTCACAATTTACAGTTTATTCAGCGCTTAGATAGAAACTAATATGTTTTGAATCTGTTTACGTAGTTATAATTTTATATTATATCGTGGCCGACGCTTATTCGGACCAAATCGTAAAATCCCAAACCGAATCCTAGATACAGTGGTACCTCGACTTACGAATGTCCTAGATAACGAAAATCCAGAGTAACAAAATGCATTGCCGTGAAAATGTCAAGTTTCAAAATATTTTCGCTAAACAAAGTGTCTTTTTCTTACCACTCGGATGCATTGAGATGAGACGTTTCATCTTCTTTACACGACAAATAAACAAAAAAACAAAAAAAATACTTGTTAGTTTCTGAGATCTTGCAACCAAAATATAAAAAAAAAAATTTGGAATCTCCCAGAATGGCAATGTTATTGATCGCTCTCATAGAGCCACCATCTTGAAATGGAGTAACGCAAATCCCTAGGATCTTGCATATATTCGCGAGAATGTTGACGTCATTTCAAAACGAAGGTAAACATCTGACAAAGGGGGAACTAAACAATGCAACATGTTTTTATTACATCTCTTAACAATATTTTATCATTTATAAAAAAAAATGTTTTGTTTTTTTTACGAAGGATTTATAAAGTCACGGCACGGATTAGATGAATTACATGTAAAATGCGGCAAAGCTAACAAAATTTTCGCCAAATGAAACGGCTCTCGGAACGAATTCATTTTGTCGGCAAAAAAAAAACAGGATAACACAGTAGATAAGGTATTAGACTATTTGCTTATTTGGACCAAAATTCTGCTAAATTGAGCCAGAACATGAGGTTCGAACCCTACACGCTGGGTAACGTTTTAAGGCTATTGTGGCCTAGTGGTGGAGCGTTGGACTTGAGGCCAAAAGGTCAAAGGTCTAGAGTTTGCTCAAGGACACCGTCTGGGATTCGAACTTGTGACCCTTTTGACCATAATAAGCAGAATTTGATTCTCAACGTCAATAATTTTACAAACTATTAACTCTGTTGGTCTTTGCCTGTGGAATAAACGACTGATGTTTATTCAGGAGTTTTCAAGACCAGAGAAGCTTAGAGATAAGAATCCAGATAATACTCCGGAAGGTTCCAGAAACTCCTCTATGTACAGCGTTCTGCTGGAGGACGCGACCTTGAGACGTACAACATCTCACACACTGTACATAAAGCAGACATGATGAAACCAGCGGCTGTTTGTACAAGCTGTACGTGCGAGTCTGGATGTTTTGAAGATTTCTCACAAGGATTCATCTTTAAACCTGCTCTGACACACTGACACACACACACACACACACGGAACAAAAATGCTACCCGACGTGGTCCCGCAAAGAGATGGAAGTTCACAAGAGAGTGTGGAATGAAAGAGAGGCTACAAATAGATAACTGAGAGAAGAAGGAGAGTTTGCCTGATATGGTCTTCAACAAAACAGCCAAGCCCCGACCCCAATTTAAAGCTGAGTGTGTGTGTGTGTGTGTGTGTGTGTGTGTGTGTGTGTTCTCGGCTGGACTTCATGACTTCATGGCAGGGATTTCATTTCAGAGACAACCATCTGGATCAAACAACATCAGATACTACACACACACACACACACACACGCACACCATCTTACTTTCATTATAAAACCCATACATATTCATCTAAGCTATATCTGCTCTTTAACAGAATGTTCTTTACCACCTAATGTAGACTGACACACACACACACACACACACACACTTACATACAGTATATTCAACACACATCACATACAAAACATTTTCACACACATATCACGTTTACAAATATTCACACACACGCATGTGAATATTCAACACACATCGCATCACACATAATAATGTTCATACACACACACACACACACACACACACATCTTACTTTCATTATAAAACTAAACATATATTCATCTGAGCTTTAACTGCTCTTTTACAAAATATTCTTACCACATATACTGTAGCCTGACAATAAAACATATTAATGTTCATACACACACCTTCGTAGTTTCATTATAAAACTATATAGAATCTTTATCTAAGCTATAGATGACAAAATATTTTTTACCACTTAAAGTAGACTGACACACACACGCACACACAAGCATTCAGTATATTCGACACATATTCATATTCATATAAACATTTCTATGTATAGATTTATATAAAATATTCACACACTTATACATATAGTCAACATAAATGTCCACACATACACACACACACACACTCGGAACACACACGTATTTACACACAGTTTCTTCAACACTCAAATTTATATTTATATTTATATAAACATATTTATATAAAGATTGATATAAATATACATTCACACACATTCATATATTCAACATCACAAATGTTCACACACACACACACACACACACCCGGAACACATGTATATTTACACAGTTTTTCGACACTCATTTTTATATATAAAATTATAAGAACGTATTAACAAACGTATACATATATTCACCATCACACATTTTCACACACACACACACACACACACACACACACACATATATTTACCAGGCTGCTTCTCCGCTGAGAACAAGGACACTAGTTCCCATGTTTCATAAGCTAAAACCCAAAGGCCAGAGCTTAGACACACGGGGGGCTCATGGGGTCTGGTTGCCCGGGTGACATTGCCCTGTTAGTTCAGCTCGTCCTCTCCGGGCAAGACCAGACCAACACGCCTGCGCCGCTCAAACACACTGAAGTCATGGAAAAAACGCTCCAGTTTACGTAGCTTTTCAAAACAAGAAGCCGAGCCAGACACACACACACACACACACAGAGAAGGAAAAACCTATGTGTGCATGAAACACACAGACGTCTTGTAATGCCTTTACACCATGTTAACGGAAACCATTGTTGGCTTCACACTCACGTTCTAGAATTAATCACCGTACAAATAAAGAAAAAATACAAACGTACAAAATGAAAAAGAAAAAAAAAAAAAAAAAAGATCCCACAAGGAGAAACTCCGTGGACGTCTGTGTGTGTGTGTGTGTGTGTGTGTGTGTGTGTGTGTGTGTGTGTGTGTGCGCGTTTAGGGGGTGTTTGGGCATTCCTGGGGGATTCCGACATTTTCCATTCCCTCTCAAAATGTCCCAGACTCTTTCCATGAAGCCGCAGCAACGACTAATTCAGCGACCAGCAGAACGTAACCAGTGGGTGAAACACGCTAATACAGGAAAGCCGCCTCACTTATCTTCACCAATCTTCACGGAAACTTAAAAATGTCTTTTAGTTCATGTCCATGTGCAAATATCCACAGAAAATTAAAATGTAATTAACAAACTTGACTTTGTACAGTTAACTGCGTTTTCCTGCATAATCTATCTATCTATCTATCTATCTATCTATCTATCTATCTATCTATCTATCTATCTATCTATCTATCTATCTATCTTTCTATCTACCTACCTACCTACCTATCCATCCATCCATCCATCCATCCATCATTCTTCCATCCATCTATCTACTGTATCAATCCGTCTATCAGTCCGTCTGTCTAGCTACCTATTCGTCTATCCATATATTTGTCTATCTATCTGTCAATCCATCATCCATACATCTATCAATCCGTCTATCAGTCAGTCCGTCTGTCTAGCTACCTATTCGTCTATCTATCTATCTATCTATCTATCTATCCATCCATCCATCCATCCATCCATCCATCCATCCATCCATCCTTCCATCCATCCATTTATCTATCATTGTCTGTCTCTGTGTGCCTGTGCTGTATGCTGTATTTATTATAGTATATTATACTGTATTTATGTTTCTGGTTTGGAAGGCATGAACAGGCAGAATGTACAGAAAGCTGAATAATGTAAATTCAGCATAAGCTATAAATCACGAGCTGAAATAAAAGTGTCTGGACAGAAGAGTTCTGGACTGCGTTTACATAGTGTGCACAGAAGAGACGTGTAAAAACCAGCATCTTCAGCGCGCATTAGAACAATCAGCTTAAAAAACATTCCGTCTTCACTTCGGATCTTCAGCGCGAGAAAAGAAACGGGTGATAAAGCGCATTATTGACCTCCTGGAGCCAAAACTGGGTCTGATGCTGGGGATTTGTGGTGGTCTCGGAGGACTTGGCCTTTCTGACTGCAGGATAAACCAATATCAGGGAACAGAGAGGATCTGATACACCAGAACATCAGCTTCTCTCTCTTCACTCAAAACCTGAAAGAAAGATGTGCGCCGCTCTCAATACGAAGAACGAAAGAGAGAACGGCACTTTCGCACCCGCTGTATTATTCCCAACATTTGTACAAACACAGACGAGGCTTTATAAAGTGTTGAGCTGTTCTGTATTGTGAAGGAAATTATAATGCTCAAGTGGCAAGAAAGACAATTAGTATTGTAGAAGAATCTTATAAAAATAGAATAACGGAGACAAAGCAAGAACCGAAAGAGCGAGGGAGAGAATTAAAAAGAGAAAGAGAGACAGAAAGAGAATGAAAGAGAGAGAGAGAGAGCATAAGAGTTGACCAAAAAGAAAGGAGAAAGAGAGAGAGAGAGAGAGAGAGACAGAGAGAGAGAGAGAAAGAGAAAGAGAAAAGAGAGAAAATAAGAGAAAAATCGGGGGAAATACAGAAAGACAGTGAAGAAAGAGAACAAACCGCCAAGAGATAGAATGAGAGAAGAAGCAATAAAGACAAACAGAGAAAGAGAGAGTGAGCAGGAAATAACATAATAATGACAAATCGGAAAAAAAATAAAAGAGGGGTGGAGAGAGACACATAATCGACAAAGCAACAAAATAACAAAGGAATAAAGGAGGGCTGGAAGGAGAAAGGGAGAGATAAAAAGAGCAAAAAGTGAAAAAAAAATAACAAGAGACATATAACTTTCCAATAAACAGGAAAGGAAAAAAGATAGAGAAAGACAGAGAGAGAGAAGAGAACAAAGCAATAATTAAGAGAAGGGTGGAAGGAAAGAATACTAAAGATGGAGACCAAAAGAGAGAGAGAATGAGAGGAATATCAAAACAGAAAGAGACCAAAGAGTGAGAAAGTATGAGAGACAGACAGACAGAGAGAGAGAGAGAGAGAGAGAGAACCTATACCCTACATATCAAAAATTAAGCAAGCGATGGTAGGAGAGACGAAAAAGAGAAGGAAAAAAAAAAGAAAATTAGACAAGAAAAAAGAAAGCGAGATGGAGAGAAACAACCTACTGTACAGCCAACAATCCATTAATTAAGGAAGAGAAGGAAGGATAAAACAATAATGAGAGAGATCAAAAGACAGAAATAAGATAGATACGTAGATAGATTGACACAGACAGACAGATAGATAGATAGACGGATGAAGAAATCAAGAAAGAGAGGCAGACAGAGAATGAGAGAGAGACAGAGAGAGAGAGAGAGAGAGAGAGAGAGAGAGAGAGAGAGAGAGAGAGAGAGAACCTATACCCTACATATCAAAAATTAAGCAAGCGATGGTAGGAGAGACGAAAAAGAGGAGGAAAAAAGAAAAAGAATTAGACAAGAAAAAAGAAAGCGAGATGGAGAGAAACAACCTACTGTACAGCCAACAATCCATTAATTAAGGAAGAGAAGGAAGGATAAAACGATAATGAGAGAGATCAAAAGACAGAAATAAGATAGATACGTAGATAGATAGACAGACAGACAGATAGATAGATAGATAGATAGACAGACAGACAGATAGATAGATAGATAGATAGACGGATGAAGAAATCAAGAAAGAGAGGCAGACAGAGAATGAGAGAGAGACAGAGAGAGAGAGAGAGAGAGAGAGCCTATAGCCAATAAAACCAGAGCAAGAAATGAGGGAGGGAAGAGATGAAAGAGAGTAAATGTGATATGCACATCAAAGCTCCAGCATAATGACCGTGGCATTTCCACTAACATGTAGGAGAGAAGAGTGTGTGTGTGTGTGTCTGTGACATTCTAATGTCCGATCTACGGGGGTTTTAGCCCATTACTCCTTTCCATCCAAACACACTCAATTGCTCAGCTTCTTTCAAAGATCTGCGGTGACCTTCACCTCTCAGACCTGCTTCGCTGGGTTTCATGCGGAGCTTTCAGTCTGGTTGACTTGATGGAACATCAGCGGAACTTCAACACCAAGCGTGCGAGAAGCGTCACACTGCTGCGATTGGGGCAAATGTGAGATTAAAATGCGGCGTTTCTTCTCGATTAAACGAACGAAACGCTAGTCTCGCGTTTGAACATTCGATGAAACAACTCAATTAAATAAAGTGGAGATATGTCGAACTCAAAATGCTTCGTGAATTTGTGAACAGGCGAATGAGAGAGGTTTTCCTCGATTGTTGACATTATTTAAAAAGCTAAAACGTAACGCTATGTGAAAGAAGATAAAGCTATGAATCCATTCAGTTAACAAAGTGTGAAATTTAAGCAGTATTTCTTCTATTTTTAACCCGACAGCAACTGCAATTACAGTGAAGTTGTTTGCCAAGAAAAATGAAAAATTAAAACACTATCTTGTAATTTTCAAGTGCGAGGTCTCAAGTGAGATCAAGGGAGAAGACGCCGTTCTAAGATGTTCTTAAGAATGATGTGGTCCATTCTTGATCAATTAGGAGAGAAACCACGCCCCCTCAGCCACAGAAACCACCACCGCACAAAAGACTTTGAAAACTTAGAAAATCTCCCAGCCAATCAGAGTAAGGGTATGTGAAACTAGTGCCAAAAGTTCAAACGCAAACAATTGAAACGCACAAAAAAAATCGGAAATGAAAAAAAAGTTAAAATGCTTCACATTTCCGTTCGTTCATTAGAAATTTACTTTTGATTTGTTTTGGCACTAATCTGTTTTCAAACTTTTGGCATTGGATTCTTGTGGAGTTGGACCTTACTCTGATTGGCTGTTGAGAATACGATTGGCAGCAGTTGACCGGGATGTGAAGTACATAAGCGAAAAAAAAAACAAAATTAAAATAGCTTCACATTTTCGTCTGTTCCTTAGATGTGTACGTTTTATATCTTTGGCACTAATCTGATTCCATACTATTGGCACTATTTTTATGTGGGGACTGCCTTAATCTGATTGGCTGTTGAGAATGTGATTGGCAGCAGTTGACCAAGATGTGAAGCATGTATATGTTATATGTATAAATAGAAAAACAAAAATGCTTCACATTGTTTCTCTTTTAAGAATCAAATTTACGTTTGATTCTTTAACTAACTGATTCCATACTATTGGCACTATTTTTACATGGGGATAGCTCTTACTCTGATTGGCTGTTTCACAATTTTATTCATTTCTCAAAAATGTACTTGACATTTTTGGCACTAATCTGGTTGCATACTGTTGGCACCTGTTTCACATGAAGACGGCCCTTACTCTGATTGGCTGTTGAGAATATGATTGGCAGCAGTTGCCCGGGATGCGAACGTTTTATATTGTTGGCACTAATCTGATTCCACAACAAATTGCAAGTTCGACAACATTTCTGCATTGTATGTGTTACACTGCTCCACAGATTCCGACTTCAGCTTAGTGGGAATCCATGTCGGTTTACCAGCGCTTCTGGAAACACAAACTGCGCCACAAAGCACAGCGGAAATAAAGCGGTAAAAATAAACGTAGGACTGTTTTATTAATGAACTCCGTGCAGTTTCGCACGTCATCTCGGGGCTTCGCGTGCCATCCGTCGGCGAAGATGGCGTTGGACTCATCGCAGTCACTCCATCAGGCCGTTTTAACGAAGGCCAGCTGGCTTCAGAAGCCCACCGCGAGGCTTCGGCTCGTGCTAATGAGCGGCGTCTGATGAGGACGTGACGCTGATCAGATTTCCACGGCCGGCGTTTTGTCGAGGGCTTGTTTAACACGTGGTTAAATAATAAAGGACTAGTTTTCCGAAGACGGAGATGAGTTGTGTGATCAGTTGGTTGGAGTGTGTTACAGCTGTTCGCCGGTTTAATTGGCGTCAGACTGCGCGGGAACGAGGCGGGGGAATTTCACGCTGACTGACATCGCTTGTGTACATATGTAAATGCGGCGGAAAGACACCAGAGGATCCTGGGATGCGAACTGAGCCTTGGGTGGCGTTGTGGCACACACACACACACACACACACACACACTTGCTCGGAGCAGTGATTGGCTAAGGTGAAACGTAGGGATGGGCGACACGGCCTAAAATCCATATTGCGATTTATATTGCAGATTCTTGCAATACCGATATAAATATTGCGATATATAAATTATAATAGAACTAGTTACATAGACCCAAAGGAAAGCCAAACGGCAATTTCTTTTTTAAGAAATAAAGAAACGTTGCATGTCGTGTTGAGAACATTTATTATGCAAAACTGTAATTAAACAACACAATGTTGCAAATAAATGACCTAAACGTAGTGCCTTTTAGAAAGAAAGATTTTTCGTTTAAGTCCTTGGTTCCTAAATGCCAAATTGCAGAGAACAAAAAAAAAACTGATGTCTTTTTAGTTGAGGAACTTACACTGTACTGAAAATACTACCAGTATTAATTAGTCAAATAAGTTTAGACTGTTACTTTAATAGTGAAGTGTGTCATTATTTCAGTCTTGAAAAACACAGTGTTTGCTGAATTATCGCGATAATAGATTAAAAATCTCTATTGTAGGCCAACTTGTAATGTTTATACCACGTATCGTTTATATCGCCCATTCCTAGTGGAACGCCATCCTTCGTTCCCTGCCATCGCTCTTGCTTTGTTGAGTTTTAACTAGCCGTCTCTTCGGCATTTCTCTCTCAAAAGAGTGGTCAGATTTACGCCGGAATGTTCCGGAAAGCGCAGTGACCTTACCCGACCTTGATTCAATCGGTTGGGAGGTGAATAAAACATTTAGCATAACATGACCAAGCGCTATTGATCCATCGGGATGGAGCCTGACTGAAATATTTCACTTCGTAATATTTCAAAAGCGAGTTGGAACAAGTTGAAATCGACCCCCGGCTCTTCTCACTGACCCTTCTGGGGTCGGGGCTATTTGTCTTCCCGAAGCCACAGGACTGGTCCAGATCAGCTCGCCAGGTCATTAAACACACGCAGACCAGCAGCCCTGATAATGAACATCCAGACTGATTTGCTAATGTTCCTTCTTCTTTTCTTTAGCTTCTTTCTGTGGGTCCCCCCCTCCTGCGGCCAGCAGTTCACACTCATTACTGCAGGAGCCAGAGAAACGAAATGATAGAGGAAAAGGAGAGAACCGAGACGGACGGAGAGAGGAAGAAAGAGAGGGGGGGGGGTAAGAAGCTTGAAAGAAAAAGACAAAGAAAGGCTTTGGGAGAGAGACAGAACAGAAAAAGTGAGAGAAACTGATCGAAAATGAAGAGAGAGAGTGATATATAGTTTGAAAGACAGAGAGAGAGAGAGAGAGAGAGAGAGAGAGAGAGAGAGAGAGAGAGAGAGAGAGAGAGAGAGAGAGAGAGA